>JAODAL010013981.1:0-89148 GCA_025379985.1 Phyllomedusa bahiana
TGGGAGAACTATTTGTTTAGTAAATGTCTGGTCGTCCCGGGGTCATTTTGGGGGTGAGTGTCCCCTGTAGTGTGTCATCCTCCCTCGTGCACCTTCATAGCCGACATTTACCTCTGCAGTTTCCACATCACTGATTCACACTGGCTTCATTGGTGCATTCACAATACACGTTTACAACACCAGCCGCCAGTTTCAAAAATACTGCCACCCTTGGCCCTTCTTCCCCTGTTGCCACATGAACGTTGTCTTGATGACTAGAAGTATGTGTGTGTTTAACTTTAAAAAGTTTGGGAAGGGGCAGCTGAGAAGGGAATGTGCCAGATGGACTGCCATTGAGTGGCTGATCTATTGATAATCTCAGTGAGTTGTTAGCTCAGAGACACTAGAAACACTGGATGAATCTGCAGAACATACACACGGCCATCCTGGGCTTCCAGATCTGGTTAGTTATTGGTGGCAACAGGGAAATAATGCATAAGAAAAAACTTCAATTGGAGGAGTTATTGGGCTAATCCTGTGCAAGCCTCTTCTATAGTGCATTTGAGGTCCTGCCATGCTTGTGTTCATGTTACAGGATGTTGCTTCATCTCTTTTGCATGTGACCTACCAGCAGAGATATAATAAATGTAAAGATAATTTGGTTCTCTTCCAACTTTGATGTCCTTATTTATGTTGGAGGAGGCAGCCGTGATGGGCATCAATGAAATTTGTGTTATAAAAGCCAGTTTGTAAGATTATTTTTTGAATGTTTAGGTCCTATAGATATTTTGGGTGCCACACTTTATGACCGTGGTAAGTACACAGCTGTGGGCAAAAAAATTCAGAATGGTGATTTTTTTACAATTGCAATGTGCGCCTCCTATTTCATGTGCCCCATAGGTTAATGCTAATGTGTAGATAGTACACTGCAATTTACTGTAAGATAGAAAGCAAAACTATAAAATACTAATATAGTTAAGTTGTCCACAAATTTGTAGTTCTGTTATGGTGAGGCCGGGGATGGTGAATGCAGCTAAATCTTTTGTTCTTTGGCATCCTGATAAAGTGCCTCTTTTTGATACAGTGAAACCAGTGCTGTCTCCAGTGCTACATTGAGATTTCAAGTTACCTTCAACTCTGTTAGCATCATTAAGGAATACATCAAGGAACAACCATATACAATTTTATAATAATACAATTTGATTAAGCAGTGACCAGATAATAAGGGTATGTTCACACGGCGTGTCGGGTCCGTGTGAACATACGTTCTTAGATGCATGCTTGGGTCTGTCTAGACCAGGGGTGTAAAACTCATTTTCACCGTGGCCCACAACAGTATTGTGGTTGCCCACAAAGGGCCATTGGAAGGTGGAGGGTGGCTAGGTCCCTGGGTAGGGCTGTCAGAGCTGTGCCACTACATGTGAGTAGTCTCCATGCTTTTGGGGCATCTGTGTGAAAAAGCTAGGGGAAAGAAAGGGCGATCTGGAGGTAGTTTTGTTTTCAGGAAGAGGCAAGATGGATATACAGACTCAATACATTGAAACCTAAAGGCCTAAATGAAGGCTTTTCATTTTCAGCATTTATTTAATCTTGCTGATTCCCTATATAATTTTTGAAGAAACATAATATATGTGATTAAGTACGGTCAGTGGTACATAGCACGGTTAAATATATGGCTATAGGAGAATCAGAGTTCACATATGTTTTGTTTGTTTTTTTTTTTCTCTCTTCCCCCATCTCCCTCCTGCTTCCTCTGCCCCCACCTTGTCCCCCATTTTCCCTGTGTCTTGCAATGATGATAGGTATTGATCACATGAGGCCACAGTTTCTATTTAACAATTTGGGATATATGTATATTGTTTCTGTGTATGAAGAGTTTGTTAGCAGCTGAATTATATAATATATACATTTACGTTGCTATGACGAGACGCAGCTCGGGAGTAGATTGCCATCTATTTATGTGTGGATTTGTTGTGTCTGCTCAATATGTAGATTTTGTGCTAGTTTTGAATACAGTATATGCAGTGCAGAGGGGTGCAGATACAGTGGAGCATGAGTGTACTGAAATTTTTGCGTGCTCTCATTGTGGCGTGATAAATTGGGTAACTAGCCATGATCTGTAAGAAAGAATCTTTAATGGGGAAGGTGGGAGGTGAAGTTGCGGGAGGGGGGGCTGGCTAACAATAGGGCCTGTAGCTTTATTAAAATGAATATGTATATTAGATACAGAGGAGAAGTGGTTTATGGGAAGAGACTAAGACAATAGTATACAGTACAATGGAGTATGTATTCCCTATGTATTCCCTATGAGTATGCATAACTTTATTAAAATTAATATGTACATTAAATACAGAGGAGAAGTGGCTTATGGGAAGAGACTAAGACAATAGTGTACAGTACAATGGAGTATGTATTCCCTATGAATATGCATATTAGACATGGAGGAGAAGGGGTTCATGGGAGCTGATAAAGCTGGTAGTGTGCTGTGGAATGTAACACATATTCTGCTTAGTCCGTTCTAGGCGAGCCACACAGACGCATTAATAGGAGAGAAATTGGACGGAAGTCCATCACAGTCAGGGCAGATATCTCCATTGATACAGTACGCGGGCGGCATGGTAAGATAGGGCGCAAGCCCGCTATGGAGATGGTGAACTTGTCTGAGGATTGTTGTTTATGGGAGCATGGTGGCAGTGGCAGCAGCAGCGGCACATAGTATTAGTATGCATGCAGGAGAGTGGAGGGTGGAGTGGGTTTTGTGGATTCTCTGATGGCTAATTGGTGAGCACCTGAATAAGATGTGTACCTAACATGATATAAAAGGAAGTGAGCTTAGACCACATGGGACCGGACCTCTAACCCCTGATGAAGCCAGTTTAGCTGGTGAAACATGTTGGGGAGGTCAGGCATGACATTTTAAATTGTGATTTCTCACCTCTGTCTACAAGTGTCACCCGCTGCAGAGGGTATCACAAGGAAACCTTATATAGTTTATGTCCATTAGATTAGGGATGACTGCCCAAGTAGGATGCTTGGGATCCCCTACTGGAGTTAGTAAATTACTGTATATATAAGGCTTTCCTGTTAATGGGTGGTGTTCCACCGGACTTGATAATAGGGGAGGAGTTATTCTTTCAGAAGTAGAAAGGGATAAATTGAGAGGTTAGAAATCAGGTTTTTAAATAGTGTGTATAGAGGTTGTGTTATACATAATAAAAGTTACGTTTTAGTGTTTTATAGATTGAGAACTGATAGAGTTTAAGTTTGCCTACGGCAAAAGAGTAAATATACTACATGTGAGTTGCTCACCAGCTGTATCTAAGCTCTCGGGAGCCACATAAAACAGCATTGTGGGCCAGATTTGGGCTTGGACCTTGAGTTTGACACCTGTGGTGTAGATGGACCCAAACACGCATCTAACAATGAGCAGCGTGATTTTACACTGTTTGCAATATAAAACACGAATCGACATTCAGACAAGTGATCACCAATGCACGTCTCATTGAGTCTTTCGGATCTGTCCTTCAGATCCATTCCAAGAATTGTCATGTCAATTCTTAGTCTGAAAGACGCAGCAGGAGCCCTTTAATATAATATAGGGTGTGACCCTGCTGCATCCAACACACATACAAACACACATCTGCATGTTGTATACGTGTTGGATCCGATCGCCACTGCCCTTTTGGATGCGATTTTCAAATCTAAAACGGATACAGAAATGCCATGTGAATAAGCCCTAATAGTGAAGCATTGTAGCTGAACTTCCTTTTGATTTCCCTAGAGACCATCAAAACACAAGCTATTGAATCGCAATCAGTGTCGGACTGGGGAGCCTAGGGCCCACTAGAGGAGTTGATTTTTAGGCCCACTTTGCTTTGCCATCTCTGCCACCTGTACGGTGCCCCTGCCCGGTCTTGCTTCAACTTTTTGCAGAAGGACACTGGTGGTGAACATAAAAAGTCTAAACATGTACGCCCCAATCCCTCAATAACATATTTTATATAAATAAAAATATATCAAAAGCTATAACACAAAGTATGGAGTATAAAGCCACTAAATACTGGTCCTACAGTTACCAAATAACATCGCTACATAAAACCAGAATCCCAAGCCTAAAATTACCAAATACTGCCACAGCATGATCACATATCACCACCACATTGTAACTGAATAATACCGCCACACCATGACCTCATATCACCACCACATAGTGACTGAATAATACCGCCACACCATGACCACATATCACCACCACATAGTGACTGAATAATACCGCCACACCATGACCTCATATCACCACCACATAGTGACTGAATAATACCGCCACATATCACCACCACACAGTGACTTAATAATACCACCACATATCACTACCACATAGTGACCGAATAATACCACAACCACAACATATTGACTGAATAATACCACAACACCATGAACACATATCACATAACACATATCACTACCACATAGTGACTGAATAATACCACGACATCATGACAACATTTCACAAGCACATAGTAACGGAATCATACCTTTTCACCATGACCACATATTACCACCACATAGTCACTAAAAAAATACAGCCACACCATTACTGGATATAAACCATTACACTTTGCACACATTAAGTGATTACAGTTCAGTTATATTTAGTGACTCACAGGTGACGTTTCTCCAATGAATCGTTCACTTTCCCTTTTCTTCTCCATCCGGTCCAAACCTTCATGCTGACTTCACTTGACCAACACTCATCCCTGCAGATTTGGACACAAATATCTTAGCATCCTCACTTTTTCAGCAACTCCTTACTTATAGGTATATGTCCCCTCAGCTAGGTAGCTCTGTAGCTCCCTTCATCAGACAGGAAGCTCTATAGGTCCCCTCAGAAAGGAAGCTATATAGGTCCCCTCAGTAAGGCACGTATGTATAGGACCCCTCAGTTAGACAGGTATATATAGGTCCCCTCAGTTAGACAGGCATATATAGGCCCTCTCAGGAAGGTATATAGTTAGGCCCCCTCAAGCAGGTATATAGCTAGGACCCCTCAGGCAGGTATATAGCTAGCCCCCTCATGCAGGTATATAGCTAGGACCCCTCAGGCAGGTATATATGTCCCCTAAGGCAGGTATATAGCTAGGACCCCTAAGGAAGGTATATATGTCCCCTCAGGTAGGTATATAGCTAGGCTCCCTCAGGCAGGTATAAAGCTAGGTCCCCTCATGCAAGTATATAGCTAGGCCCCCTCATGCAGGTATATATCTGGGACCCTCATGCAGGTATATAGCTAGGTCCCCTCATGCAGGTATATAGCTAGGTCCCCTCATGCAGGTATATAGCTAGGCCACATTATGCAGGTATATAGCTAGGTCCCCTGAGGCAGGTAAGCAGCGTTAAAAATAATAACATTAATACTTACCTTACCTCCCCCATGCGAGCGCGCTCCTCTTCAGCCCAAAGTCACTCTGCTGTGCGGCCGAGGAGCGGCTGGAGGAGCGTCCTGGCGCCGTGATGACGTCACAATACCGGCGCCGGGACGCTCCCCCAGCAGCTTCTTGGCCGCATAGCAGAGTGATGACTGTGTCTGTGGGCAGGACAATTCAAATCTGTGAAGCTCCACCCACCAGGGGAGCGGCTTGTGCACTAGCGTGGCCCTGCCCCCGGTGGGCGGAGCTTCACTGATTCGAATTGTCCCACAGACACAGAAAGAGCAGGTCTCGGCTAGTCCGTTCCCAGCGGCGCAGGAGATGTAAGTGAAAATGTAATGAGCGACGCTGGGAAGCGCAGCAAGGGCCCCTCTCTCCACCGGCAAGTCCCCCTCCATTCTAAAGCAGTGCTTTAATTCTACTATCCTCCAGTGGGCCAGTCTGACGCTGTAGGTGGAGCCATAGAGTGGGTGATAGGTAGAGATGGGGGGGCTATAGAGTGATAGGTGAGGGTGAAGAGGCTATGGGCTGATAGGTGGAGGTGAGGGGCTATTGAATGAAGGTGGAGGTAAGGGAGTTATGTGGTGATAGGTGGAGTTATGGTGGCTATGGGGTGATAGGTGCAGTCCTGCAGTCCTGCAGTGGAGTCCTATAGTCCTCTATCTTCAGAACTCAGTGCTCTGCTGAGGAGAGGGAGTCAAAGCTCTTCCCACTCCTCCCAGCATACACTGAGTGCTGGGTGCTGACAGCTTCCTGTCATGTGACAGGATGCTGCAAGAAGAGAAGGAGCTTTAGGAGAGATGTAAGCTAACTTCTCCTAACGTCCCTTTGTGCTGCACTGCCGCCAATGTCAGTCTGGTGCTCTCCCTCCTCTCCCACATCCGGCAACAGGAGCTTCGGAGCCAGCTCCATACCTGTGCTGTGCCCCCTACTGAAGGCAGAGGTAGGCACCCTAGGCAATCGCCTACTACATCCTACCCGTTGTCCCAGCCCTGAGTACAACATTACATAATGCTGCACCTCAATAACACTGTATGATGTATAGAGGTACAGTATTTTAGTGGAATTGAACATTTGTTGCTGTGTTCCAAATCATATTATAGTTGATTCCTGAAGTTCCAAGCAACAGGACACAATGGAATCATCTAATTTTAGGGCGACCATTTGAACAAAAAACAATTGTCAAAATTGTAAAACCTACTAGTGCATCTCAAAAAATTAGAATATCATCGAAAAATGTATTTATATTCGTTATTAAAGTCAGAGAAACCCATATATAGTATAGAATCATTACATATAGAGCAATTATATTTCAAGCACTTATTCCTTTT
Source organism: Phyllomedusa bahiana (assembly GCA_025379985.1). Lineage (NCBI taxonomy): Eukaryota > Metazoa > Chordata > Amphibia > Anura > Hylidae > Phyllomedusa > Phyllomedusa bahiana. The sequence goes on from JAODAL010013981.1 coordinate 6,737, forward strand.
AATGTGATGATTATGAAATGAAATTCCAAGATTCAGGATCTCACAGGATATCAGAAAATTAGGATAGTATATAAGACCAATCAAAAAGTGAATGATAATACAGAAATGTTGGCCTACTGAACGGTCTGTCCAGTATATGCCCTCAAGATTTTGTTAGGGCTACTTTTGCATGAATTACCGCATCTGTGCAGCATGGCATTGAGATGATCAGCCTGTGGCACTGTTGAGGTGTTATAGAAGCCCAGGTTGCCTTGATAGTGCCCCTCAACTCATCTGTACTGTTGGGTGTGGTGTCTCTCATCTTCCTCTATAACCCATAGATTGTCTATGTGGTTTAGGTCATGCAAGCTTGCTGGCCAATCAAGCACAGTGATACTGTGGTCATTAAACCCTGTATTGGTACTTTAGGCAGTGTGGGTATGTGCCAGGTCCTGCTGGAAAGTGAAATCTCCAAAAAGCTTTTCCCCAGAGGAAAGCATGAAGTGCTCTAAAATTTTCTGGTAGATGGCTGCACTGGCCTTGCACTTGATATAATACAGTACACCCACACCAGCAGTTGACATGGCTCCCAAAACTATCACTGATTGTGGAAACTTTACACTAGATCACAAGCAGCTTGGATTGTGTGTCTCTGCACTCTTCCTCCAGAGTCTGGGACTTTGATTTCCAAATGAAATGCAAAATTTACTTTCATCTGAAAACAGGACTTTGCACACTGAGCACCAGTCCAGTCCTTTTTCTTATCCCAGGTAAGATGCTTCTGATGGTGCCTCTGGATTATGAGCGGCTTGACACAAGGAATGTGACAGTTCATGTCCAGGATACGTGTGTGTGTGTGGTGGCTCTTGAAGCACAGACTCCAGAAGCAGTCCACTCCTTCCCTTGTCATTGTCACCCAAATTCTGGAATGGACTTTTCTTGACAATCTTTTAAAGACTGTGATCATCCCTGTTGCTTGTGCACCTTTTTCTACCACAATTTTTCCTTCCACACAACTTTCCACTAATATGCTTTGATACAGCACTCTGTGAACAGCCAGCTTCATTAGCAATAACCTTTTGTGGCTTCCCCTCCTTGTGGATGGTGTCAATGACTGTCTTCTGGACAAATGTCAAGTCAGCAACCTGAGGGACTGAGGGACCATTTAAACGCTTAGGAAACCTTTGTGTGTGACATCATGAGGGAACAATATTGACCTTCCCTACATTATTCTAATTTTGTGAAATACTGATTTTTGGCTTTTTATAAGCCAAAAGCCATAACCATCCATAACCAAAAGCTTGAAATATATTCTCTGTGTTTAATATAGTCTATACAATATATGGGTTTCTCTATTTGACTTGAATTATGGACATAGATTAACTTTTCAACGATATTCTAATTTTCTGAGATGCACTAGGTATACAACTTTATGCTTATAACATAACCAACAAATCTGATAATGTATGCAGCATATAACTGTATACTTTTTGTTAAGTGTATGGGTCAAATGTGATACTAATAGAGGCTTTTTGTGCTAGTACCTTTCTTTTACACTCTGAACAATCAAACACCTATTCAGAACTCCAAAGGAAGGTCTTTTGTTTGCCTTCATGATTAGGTCACATGTAACCTGACTTATTTTGTGCAGCTCAAATATATGGATCTGCTACGGCAAACACTGTTAAAGCTTATTTTAGCAGCACTCTTGTTCAGAACATAGCAACAGTGTTGTATAATAACATCTTAATCAAAAGCACTTTGCTATCTTTCAAGGTGAAATATTGCTGTTGGAGTACAATTGGTGCAAACATGGAGGAATAAAAGACTTCATTGACCTTGTTCTCTATTGAAGTTTAAACTTCAAGTAGGGAAGTAAGAAATAGTGTTTAAAAACATTCCATCAATGTAAATTGACTTCCTTAGAAAGCTTCTGTTGGCATTGAATTAAAAGATCTGGTTACTTGCTTCCTGTGGAAAATGCTAGTGTTTATTGTTGGCAAAAAAGCAGAAATGTATAGAATATATTTGGCTGTATCAGTGATAATGCACTGCAGAAGCAGCATAAAAAGCCTTTTAGAGCCGTAAGATTCTGAACACTACTTAAAAAAAATAAGCATTGCATTGCATTTTGGAAGTTGTATCATGTAAGGATTTATTCTAGTGACTCCTTGCTATTTTGCAATAATGTTTTATCTATTTATTCCCAGAAGGCACAATGTTTTGCTTTATTCTACACTGCGTATTATATTTGCTACTAGAGCTTCCTAGTAAAATGAACTATAATGTTTTAAAATTGTTCCAAATTCTTACAATGTAGAAACTTTTAAAGCAAAGCTTATCAAACAGAGCTGAATATGGGGTTTAGTAAAATATTTTTCAATTTTTATTTTCAGAAAACTATAGATCCTATTTCAATATAAAGTGAACCACTTAGAGTGTATTTTAAGTACATTAGAATTTACTATCCCTCTTTCTGTAGGAAATGAAGTTTACAACCCCAGGCAAAAAATTTAAAATCATCATAATTAGAGAATATGTTCACTCAGCTTTTTTACTTCACGACAATACACTAATCACAGATATGGCAAAAAAAAAAAAAAACTAAGGCAGTGTTTTCAGACGGTTTTACAGACGGTTTTCAGCTTTTAAAAGCATCTGTAAACTGACCTTTTACATTGATTTAAATTGAAAATCTGTGCATCAGTCCACACTGCACAGATTTTCTGCCAGATGGTTTTTCACAACGCCAGCGTTCCTAAAAACTTAGAACATGTTCATTCTTCAGGTAGAAGATGTACAGGTCAGTGGTTGAGGGAGACGGGTTATTCATCAAACCGTGGACAGGACCGTCCCCCAAAACCATCAAAAGACGACAAAATACCAACTGGATTATTTAATCAGAATTTGGCCAATATTTTAAGCTGTGGCTGTGGACCCTATCGATTTTCGCCAATTGTGCTTCCATTTTTTCCTTCACATCTTCAATGATAACTTTTTTCTCTTTTCCATCAACATAGCTGTATATATATATATGTATGTATTTTTATTTTACATTTACTTGGCTCTGCCATTTTGTGAAACCACTGGTCTATCATTTTTCTACTAATGAACCAGTGTGAAGGTTTGCTTTTGTAGGGTGAGCTGTACATTTTAATACCATCTTGGGGTACATTCTTGATCACTTTTTATATAATTTTTTGGGGGTGGTGGGTTGACCATAAAATACAATTTTGGCATTACTTGTACAATATACTGCAATACTAATTTATTGTAACACAGTGTACAATTACCGCATTTTTAGGAGGAGTAGTAGATAGATATGGGTGTCAGCCCTGGAAGCTTTTATTATGCCCCTGGCTACTGGCAAATGGTCAGGAACCCGGTTCACATTTTAGGGTTGGCATCAATTGAGTGACAGAGGAGGGAGCCCACTCCTGTCCAATCCATGACATTTAATTGGTTAAACTTCTGGGATCTGAATTATTTCTAATTCCAGTTGCTGAACTCAGGTGTCAGCTATAGTACACAGCCAGCACCCACTTTGTATGAAGAAGACTCAACTCCTGAGCCCACTCCTTGCTGCGCCCAAAATTGTGACATAAGTGTTCATTAAGGGAGACATGTATGAAAACTGTCTAGGTCTAATAGCAACCAATCAGAGCTCCCTTTTCATTTTTTTCAGTGCACTATATGAAATGAAAGGAGAGCTCTGATTGCTATGGGCAACAAATGGAACCTGTCTTAGAATTAGATAGGTTCCATTCATGCACCCCTAATTGTCAGGAAGAGGTTCATGGCTGAACTCTGGATTTCATAAAATAGAGCTAAACACTAAAAAAAAATTTTTAAAATTTAATGGCATATGTTTTTCCAGATCAAGTAGAGGAAACACATATTAACTTGATGTGCCTTTCTGAATACATATATCTTTAACGGGGTTGTCTCATACTGTTTTACAAAAAAAGACAACCAGCTTCATTCCCCATGTCACACTTCCGGTTAGGCTGTGGGGGGTCAAAAAAAAGCAATGTTGGCATCTCGTTTTCTGTTCCTGCTAACTTTTAGGTAACATTAGTGCTGGGGGTTTGTAACAGAATCACAAGGGCTAAAAACTCTCAGGGGGTATGTTCACAGGCTAATTGTACTGTACACGCCGCAATATGCCGGTTTTTTTGGGAGTGGCTGATCACGCGTACCCCCCCAAACCAGGGGGGGGGGGGGGGGGGGGGGGGGGGGCAGCCTCCTTCCTCATTGAATTTACTAATTATTACAATTAAAATTTGACATGTCACTTATTCCCCACACTTTAAAATATGATCGTATGTATGCAGGGGGGGGACGGGGGTAATCCGTAGTTCCTATGAGAGTTGATTACTGTAAATTTCGACCCCCTTCTCGCTGAAAAAATGGCCCCCTTTGAACATACCCTAAAGAGTAAATATTTGTCAATAAGTAACATAAACAAGCTCTTGTCTTCAAGATAAGAAATAGAACAGGGAGTGGCTTCACCATCCCGATCACTGCTGCAGCCTGTAAGAGTGGAGAGAGGTGGCTGATAACCTAGGGAAGCTTGTGTACACAAGCAGGAGAGAAGCAAAATCAAAACAGCAATTCATTTGTTAATAGTCTTTATTTATCTTTGCCTACATGTTTAAAACGAATCAATGACACAGGAATACCCCCAGGTTATATTCACAAATCATGTAAAATCACATGTTGTAGTGGATCTATGATCTTCAATAGAAATCTACACTTGGTGTGGATTTTCATCATGTCTTTTATTCAGTTATATCACTCTCTTGCAGTGAAAATCCATGATTTATTTGCAACAGCTATAGCATGTTAGAACCCAATTCAATGACATTGTACTATACTTTGTTGCATAATATCTGTCCACGAATCCACCCTAAGGGTATGGATAAAGCTTACATTTTTTAATAGGAACACTCTATACCTTGGTTCAAAAAGCCACAAGTTTCTACCATATATAAATTGTTACCTAGCACCTTCCAAAATTGTTTTATATTATTACTAAAGAGCTTAGCTTTCTAAATTGGAACATTTCTTCTTAGCTCTGAAACTCCACATAACCATACACCTTACCATCGGATCTTACCATATTATCACTGCAACAAGACCTAGGGCCACATGTATGAAAACTGTTGAGGTCTAAGACTTTCTTTGTTGCCCACATCAACCATTCAGCGTTCCCCTTTCATTCAATATAGTGCTCTGAAAAAATGAAAGGGGCGCTCTGAATAGTTGCTATAGGCAACAAGAAAAGTCTTAGACCAAGACAGTTTTATACATGTCCCCCCTAATGTCCAGTAGGTTTTATGAAAGTTTGGGATGACAAACGGTTATTTTTATTTAGAAGTAGATAATATTCTCCTTAACAGAGCCTATATACTCTAATAGGAACCATCAAACGATCTGTGTGTACACAGTCCAATAACAAAATGGATAAATAAAACTTTTACCTTTACCTAGCAAGATAAAGTATTTTGGTTACATCTTTACCATAGACAATGATGGGATGATTATTAAAAAATATTCACCAACCAAAAACGTCCTTGTGGACCCTGACAGTCAAAGTTTATGTTTTATTCTTCCAATGAGGCCATTTTTTCATCAAGACAGTTCTGATACATGAAGCTCAGCATTTCTCTCTCGGGAATGTTTTTCATTTTCCCCTTCAGTACATCTGCCTATGTTTCAAGATCATCTTGTGTAGCAAGCAACATGGGCCAAATAGCAATAGGAACTTCACATTTCACTGCATTGTTGGTTACAAAGGAATGCACAAAAGACTTAACCTGCATCATTGCAAAAGAGCAGCTGCCTACCTGGTTAACTATATATTTTGCATAGCCTATATTCAGTATTAGGATTTACAATTAAAGTCAATTTATAAACTGTACAAAAAATATTATTTTTGAAATACATATTGATAAACATAAACATCAGAATACATTATGCCCAGTGCTATATAACAGGTTATTTTTTAAAGCAATTTAGCACCATCATGGAGAACACAATGGGAAGACAATTCATTCAGCATAGCACTTTTTTTTGCAGATCTTTAACACATTTTAATATTCATTTGTAACTTTTTTTTATAATATAGGAAACATTTTTTGTTTTGTAACTTATATATGTAACAAAGTTCTTTGTAGTACCCCTTTGTGTGGATAAAAATAAGAAAAATCCCTTAAACTCACTTCTTCCTGTTCCTATAATGAATGCATGGATTCACTTCTGCTGCCTGTGGACTAGAACCAGTGATGCAATGCATTGAGATCATCATGCCACCTGTATTGAGATGTTAATGTCTTCACCTTACCTAAAGCAGCCTTTGACTTACAAGAGTAAGTGGTGGGACTGGAAGCCAGTGACTCCCTGCACTGCCTTAGTTTTCAACTGGATATGAGAATTCCTATGTAGTTGAAAATAGGCCTCCTTCCCCTAATTACACATTTGCACCCTCTATGAGTGCAGATTAAGAGTTGTTCAAAAGATATGAGTAACATTAATATATAGGGGGGCAGAAGAGTATTAGTACTGTGTTGGGACACAAAGGGAGACATTGCTGATCAGAGATCACAAAAGGAAGCATTAGTACTATGCTTGGGCACAAAGTATTTCTGTGCAGGGCATTTAGAGGAGCTCTATTGCTGTGTGGGCTGTTAAAGGGGTAAAATACTTCTGGGGGACAAGATAACTATATGGGGCACAAAAGATTGGTACTGTTATTATGTCAGGTACCTAGAAGAGCATTATTACCTTCTGGGGAGCTGTTATGTCTGAATCGCTAAGAAGGGTGAGTTTCTTTATAGCTGGGGGAAGCTAGCAATGGGTGGTGGTAAACTGAGGAGCCAAAGATGTCTGTTAAATTCTGCAGAGAAGACTCATGGCTGAAAGAAATCTTTAGGCTGTGTTTACACAATGGGGCAGATTTATCAATAGTGTCTTACTTTTAGACAGTGTAAAGTTAGACTAGACAGTTTTATAATGCGCCACATTTATCATAGTGTTGATAAATCTGGTGCAGGTTAGAACTGTCTAGTCTAACTCTGTACCACAATTAAGTTGTTTTACTTTCACACCAGAAACGGCGACAAAATCTGGGCGCATTTTTTGGTCACACTTAAACCACGCCCCCTTTCCCGCGAAACCACACCCCCTTTTACAAGGCCACGCCCTTTTGTCGGACGAGGCACAGAAGCGTCTGAAACTGTCTAAAACACATAGTAAATGTGGCGAAAAGCTGGTTTCTGGTGCAAATGGAGCCAGAATTCTGGCGCAACTGCTTTGATAAATCTGCCCCAATGAGTTTTCATATATCGCGTAAAAATCTGCACAAAATACATGTCCTATACATGTCAGTGGGAAATGTGCATTATGATTCACATAGCTACGGTGCAGGTTTTTATTTCATTTACTTAAATGCCATGTCAGGTAGCCAACACTAGCCCCCAAGAAGACACGCCGAAATCTGCATATATATTTGATAGTCCACGTCTAAAATCTTTACAGAATGGTACAGATTTTAGACATCAGAATCTGCTCTGATTCCATGTCAGATTTTTCTGATGGAATAAAAAAAACTTTTTAACATCCTGTACCCTAAGGGCATGTCCCCACGGTCAGGTTTTTCAGCTGGATTTACAGACGGTTTTTGGTTTTGAATGCCATCTGTAAACCAGCTGTCAAACTTTAACACGGAACGTAATGGATTTCCCGCTAAACTGACTTAATTTTATTTTTTTAGACCACCGGCGATCTGAAAAACATTAAACATGTTCATTCATCTGCCCGGTTTTCGTACAGAACATGAATATGTCAGTGTGAAGGGGGAGGGCTTTTCTCCACAAACCGCAGAGAAAGGCCGTCCCCCAGCGTTCCGGGATTTTCCGACTGGTATTTGTCCATTGCCGTGTAAATGGCCCCTAAGGGTACATCCACACAAGAGTAGAATTTACAGCAAGAGAACGGGTCCCACAAATCTTTACGGGGCTTTGGACATATTTTTTTACGTGAAATATGGTGAAAGACTGAACATGTTCCAAGTTTTTTTTTTACTCTTAAAAACCGACCTCCGAAAACAGATGTATGGACTACAATACGTATGTTCTTTTGAGGTTAATGGGGAACATATTAATTTGTTGTGATAAATATTTAAAGTGGAAATCCATGTGGAAACCGCCTAAAATGTTGTTTGGGACAGACTATTGCAGTGGTCTTGGTCAGATGGAGAAGGAACAAGAAAGTGGGCAAAGACTCAGGTAAGGGACAGGGAAGGTATCAAGTGGTCATCGGATTAACTGTCGTTGCAGTGTCCCATTTTTGCTAATCTTGCCCTACATATATTTATATTGGTGAAAATTTTGCTTGTAAAGTGCCTTTATTATGTGTGCTGTTTACAGTGGTATTATTTTTAAAAACTGGCTTTGTTAGAGTTATGTTCAGGTATTGTGATAACGTTCATCTCATGTATATTATTATTATTATTATTATTATTATTATTATTATTTTTTTTATTTATTTTTGAGTGCCTTTAAATTTCCAGGGTTGTACAAGACAAACAATAACTAAGTGACACACTGATATAGAAGGGAGAGGGGGCCGTGAGAATTAAATTACAGTGGAGAAGGCGGAGACAGAAGGTGAGGGATGGAGAGGTGTATTATGTTGTAATGGCAGAAGGGATATTGTTTGTTATAGGCTAACATGGAGATGTGGGTTTTCAGGCTGTATTTGAAACCAGTGAAGGTGGAGGAGAGTCTGATGTGTTATGGAAGTAAGTTCCAGAGTATGGGTGAAGCACGGGGGAAATCTTGGGGAGGGGTGTGTGAGGAGTTGTCAAGAGGAGAGCGGAGAAGAAGGTCAAGTGAGGAATGGAGAATGTGTGAGAGGAGGTATCTTAAGATTAGGGCAGAGATGTATGGGGGTGGTAAAAGGTTAGTAAGATTGTATGTTTGTTATAAAAACAATGTCATAGTTATGACGGTCCAAAATTTGATATGGAGCTAATAGGACTTTAGGGTTCTAATCTTTCACCACCCTGACATATATAAGTAAAGAATTTGTGTAACTTGTTGTTCTTTGCATACCAACCGTGCTGATTTGTTTTACACCATATACTGCGCTTCATTTTCAGGTAACCTTTCAGCATTAGTGTCGTTTTTTTGCACAAAAGGTAGAAATAGTTTGGTTTTTTACACATGGCATTTTTCCCTTCTGCAGGCTCACAAATTTTTAGTTCTCCCTAATCTGGTGAGGAAAGACCTGCTGTTTTTAATGTTTTCCCCTTTTAAGCAGCTTCTCCATGTATGTCTCATTCTAGAGCAAACGCCTCCTTCACAACCCCTCTCTATGGTTTTCTATGTCTGTCAAGACAGACTTTTAACAGTTTTTCACAGTGAATGATGATTTTAGGAATGAAGGAGAGGGAGGAAAGGAGCTTGAAAAGCAGAGAAAGATATATTTATATATGATATATTACAAAGATTTATATTTGCTTGTTTTTTTAAAGGTTATGTTCTTAAACATCTTTGGGGTTTTTGGCGGCGCAAAAGTAAAATGCCGGAATTGCCATGTGGTACTTTAACCGTACGCGGCTCCCATTTTCTTTCATTTCTCGGTGCGTTAGCAACGGGAAGATGTAACATGTCAATTCTTTTCCACAACACACATTGTACACTGGGGAAAACATTGAGAGCTATGAATTTTTGTATTTGGGGGGGTTAAAATTGGGGGGTATTGAGAGAATTAGTGCGATTTGGGCCCCCAATACAATGGTGAAAAAACCCTTAAAGTTCCAAGTTTGTTTTTAAATTTAACGACCCTTTAAGTTTTGTAACATTTATAGTTTTTTTCATTTTCAATCTTTTAAAAAAAAAACTTTTGGGAGGTTTTTACATATACTGTGGTAATCTATGGTTATTGTAAAACAATAAACTATTGTGCAGAGTAAAATGCATATTAAAAAGAGAAGCCTTGTTTGCAAGCTCTGTCTATAGCAAAGTTATATAGCTAGTTTAAAGTGAAAAAAGAATGTCAGTATTTCATGATTTAGGAAAGGAATGTGATAAACAGTAAATGCAGAATAATATTCAATAATCCTTTGGGAGATAGTGTGACTTTTGGAAATATTTGAAGAAAAGTGAGAAATTGATTTTAAATTTTTCGTACGCCTGGTGATGTTTGTTGTGTATTATGCAGTTTAAATATACCACATTTCTGTAGGTTCGCCCTAGGTGTTACCATTAACCCCTTTTCCCCCCTTTTTTTTCTCCACTGGATGGTATATTAATCTTTCCACCTGCTTCACAAGACCACCAGGGATATCTCTGTTAAACCACCCTTGACCACCGAAGATTTCCCAGTAAACCCCTTTCCCACCATACAAATACTAGAATGGAAAATTAACTTTTCACTCGAGTTCCATGAAACCTTAACCACGAGAATTCACGATTTACCACATAGATTTAAGTTATATTTATTTATATATTTATATATATAATTATATACAAAATATATATATATATATATATATATTATATTATATTTATTATATATTTATAATAAATTATATATTTATTATATATTTATATTTATTATATTTTATTATATATTGTATATATGTATATGGTTGTATTATTTGGGCCTTAAAGAGAACCTGTCACATAGGTTATGCTCCCCTTGCTGAGGATAGCACAAGCTAGTAACAGACATGCTTTTTGAAGCACTGTGTCTCTTATTCTGCAAGATGCTGTAGTTTCGGAGCATTCAATGCTCAACTCTGGCAGTGTACAGTCTGTTCTACCAGAGGTGAGTCCAAGTGAATTAATGAGCAGATGATAGCCACGCCTACCCGCTGATAGTCCCGCCCACTCACAGTTAGCTCTGCCGACATTCAGAGGTTTCTACCCATTCAAAGTAGAAGGCTAAATCAGTCATGAATGAGTAGGGCTAGCAACAGTTGGGTGGGGCTAATGCCTGCTCTGGACTCTTCTCTGGCAGAACAGGCTGCAAACTGCCAGATTTCAGCATTCAATGCTCTAAAACTACAGCACATTACAGAATAAAGAACACAGCACTGGAAACAGCATGTCTGTCACTAGCTTGTGCTGCACTCAGCAAGGGGGCATAAACTATGTGACAGGTTCCCTTTAAATGACAGTATTATGTGAACACTAAATAAAAGTATTATATTTGATTATTATTAATATGTGGCCACTGTAAAATAGTATTTTTGTAGCTTATATGGAGGCATGATGTAGCCTGTGTGTGCTGGTAAAACCTGTGCAGGTGAAGAGCTAAAATCAGCCACCTGTGTACACAGATAAAAAATTAAAAATAAGATAGCTAATTACAATACAAATAAAAACTTTTATTTATATAATACAAGCATATTCAGGACTTTATAACTGAGAGGCTAAGGGTGACATGTATGAACGGAGCTGCTCCAGTTTTCTGGTGTACTTTGAGCCAAAAAGAATGTATGAACAGGTGCACTCCGAAGACATTTTTTTAATACACCAAAAAATTAGGGGCGTTCTGGAGGCGTCACACCACACTCATAGAAGTAGAGACATTTATGATTCTTTGACTCCAAGTCTAGGAGCAAAACAGTTAGAACAGCCAGACCAAGTTAAAGGTGGTCTGCCTGAGTTGTCGTATTGGCACAAGACTGGCACTAGACTGCAGAAGAATAGGTTCATACATTCTGGCACATTCCACATTACCTTAAAGCTATTTAGAACTGGCCTGTCAGCGCCAACGTTCATACCTGTCGACCTACCCTGTTTCCCCGAAAATAAGACAGTGTCTTATATTAATTTTTGTTCCTAAAGACAAGCTAAGACTTATTTTTAGGGGATGTCTTATTTTTCCATAAAACAAAAATTTCCCCCATTGATTGTAAAAAAAAATCAACATGTTTAATTACTGTAGTGATTTCTCACAAAATCAGCATAAGCACCCAAACCGAATTGCAAAAAAAAAAAAGCATGACTTTCCGGCCCCCGGGGGCAAGGGGAGGAGGCGGTGGAGAGGGAGCTCCGAATTTTTCCCCCGGCCATCAAGTCCCGCCCGGTAAAATACCCAAAACCTGGCGCAAGTGAGCGCCGCATCCTTGCCCCGCTCCGGTGACAGAGCGGAACGCATCTAACCCCGGGGGAAGAGTAGGGAGATTGCCGCCCGCAAGTGGGGAAAAAGCTTTGGGTCGGGATGGCGCCCGAGCCCCTGCGGCGACAGGGAAAGGGAGATTCTGCAGGAAACACCCCAGGGGGTAGGAGGAAGTTCAGAGTCTTGGAGAAGAGGTAAAACCAGGGCTGGCCTCAACTGCAATAAAAAGCTGGCCCCCGGGGTGCGCTTGATACCCCCAGCAACCCAAGCAGCACTAGAGGCTAAGTCACTAAGTCGTAAAGATCGTCCCCAAAACATATTCCCCTGCAAGCAGGGGTTTGTCTCACAGGCGGCACAGCTTTGGAATTGAGCAGAGATGAGCTGGTTGAGGATGACATCTGGGTTCCAGAAGACTATTTTAAGCTTTTGAGGGAAAAACCCCATAAAAACCCCAAATTGGGGGGATTAGAGAATCGCTAAGGCGAAAACAAAAGGATTATGGGGGGTCCCTGAAAGCATTAAACCGTCGGGTGCCCACCTGGCGCAGAGGTTATCCAAGCTGCTGGGCATGGACAACCTTTTAAAAAGTAGAAAGGGGCACCAGGATTGGCCCACTAGAAATGAGCCCAAAGACAAGGGTCGGATGGGCCCCGGCCCAGTGTTTGTAAAGTCCCGGGATTTTTCTGAAAAAGACGCCTGCTGAAGCATATAGGAAAAAGGCAGCCAGGTGCAAAAAATGAGGGGAAAAACCTTTGATATTTTGATTACTCGGTGGAGGTGCCCAAAAAAAAGACTTTCCCCTTTATGATTTTTGTTCAGCGTTATACGAACAGAGTGAATTTGTGTTAAAATCCCCGGGGGCCAAATTTTAAAATTTTTCCCAGAGAATCCCAGCCGGTCACATGTAACCCCCCGGAGGAAGCGAGAAAGTATAGCTACCCTGTTAGGCCTAAAAGCCCCAGAGAGGATTTTGGAAGCTGTAGCTAGGAGTGATGAGTACTCAGGAGTCTCGGATTTGGGCTGGTACCCGTCACTCAAGGGAAAATGGATAAAAATCTTACAGTTAGTTTCCCTGGAAGAGAAGTCTTTTAAAAGGGGGTGTTGGACGGTTATCTTGGGGGTTTAATGACTCGCCTAAAAGGGCAAAGGGGATGTGTTATTTTCATGTTTCCCAAGAAAGAATTTGTGTGTTAGGTATTTAGGAGGGGAGCGTCATAAGAAGGAACAAAGGGGGAGTTGGGGAAAAGGGAGATGGGATTGAGGAAAACCATAGCCCAGGTAGAGGGAAAAGAGTAGGGGGAGGAGGGGGAGTTTCCTTTATATCGGAAAAAAGAGAAGTCGCGTCAGGAGAGGAGAGAGGAATGGAGGGAGAGCTTTTTTTGAAATTTTTACACTTAAGAATGTTTTTGTTTGATATTTTAAAAAATGTTCTTGTGGGGGCCCAAAACCCGCTTTGATTTGAATATATGAGACGCCAAATGCTGAAACTCGTTAGCGGGAAAACTGAAAGGGCTACTTTCCCCCCCCAGGAGAAATATGGTGTTAAGGAACCTAAAGAAAACTAAAGGCCGAAATTCCCCTTCTGCAGGAAACCCAAATTTGAGGAGGCGGATTTAAAAAAGGATGCAAAATTTATGGGTGGGGGAAGTGTGGGGCCCTCAGCAAAAAAGGAAAAAGCGGGGGGGTTTTGGTTCTGGTGCATAGGTCTTCGGGGTGTAAAATGGTTACCCAACACATGACGAGGAAGGGAAAAGGTCTCTGGTCTTAGTACTCCGGCGGGCCGATCAGCCTCTATAATATTATGCACCAACAAAAGAGACAAAACATTTTTTGGGGGTTTGGGAAAAAAAACCATCCCAAAGATACCAATAAAAAACATCCTTTGGGGGGGGGACTTAATGTGTAATGTGAACCTGGAGAAAAAAAAAAGGGGGCCCATCTTCAAAGCGGGAGACTCAAGGACCCCATTATGAGGGAAAACTTAGCAAAAATACACACAGCTGATGTTTGGGGTTAAAGTAACCCGGAAAGGAAATTTCAAAAATTTTTCTCACGCGAGACTTTCTTGGTCTCCCCATTGTTTATTTTTTTGTCTTTTCAGAACCTCACAAGGCAAGTAGGGGGGAGGAATTGGGGATTGTTATTTCGGTCATGCCCCAATCAGTCAGAATTCGAGAATCAAAAATAAACGGGGGGGTGGGAAAATATTGTGGGGTTTCTCCTTTAGCAGGGGAAAAGCAGTTCGGGGAAAATCATTAGGGGGTGGTGGTGGGGTTCGAAAAAGCAATAAAATAGGCAAAACAGGCTTTTTTTTTTGGGGACGCGTAAGGCAGTATTAAGGGCCGTTTGGGCCTATATGGCATCAAGAAAAAAAGATTGCGAAAGGCTGGCGGAATCAATCTGCCTAAGAGAGCATATACACAATTCTGCAAAATGCCCCCCGGAAACAAAGAGAATGGGTACGGGAAAGCGGTTATGAGTTGCAAAAAGGGAAGGAGGTTTTTTTGTGACCACCCCCAAATTATCCCTTATAAAAAATGGAAAAAAACCCGGAAATTGCTGGCAATCTTTTGGGGGGGAGGAAACCCAAAATACCCTGAGCATGAAAAAAAAACGTAGGGGGAATAACCAGGGCCCAGGGAGGTTAATTCAATGCTGAGGGAATATGAGAAATTATCGTAACCCCCCTATGTTTGGCAAGGGGGGGGATTTCTTAAGGGAATCAATTTCCCCTGTATTAAAATAAGACCGGGAATTTTGAACGGGAAATTTAAAAAGGGAAATTTCGGGGGGTATTCAAGAAAACTTCCGTGGAAAAAAGGCCCCGGGGATGATGGGTTTACTCCCGTTTTTTAAAATTTTCCTGAGGGAAGAAAAACCCCCACCTTAAAGGGATTTTTAAAGGAGATTATTGCTCGGGGAAATATCCCTGGGCAAGTCGCTACAAAAAGGTCCTCAAGCCAGGTAAAGACCGCTTTGCCAGCGTCGTATAGACCAATTTTCCCCCTGATAAATCAGGACATAAAAATTTCTCAAAAAATTAGGGCGAAAAGATTTCGGAAATTTACCCAAGCTTATAGGGGTCATCAAAGGGGTTTTTTAAAAAGGGAGGTCGGGAAATTTAAAAAAATATCAGAATGGTACTGACGGAAAAGATTGGTCAAAAAAGCGGAGGCAAATCAAAAAGGCCAGCATATTGGCGCTAGGGGCCGAAAAACCCTTTCGAAAAACATACATTGGGGATGGCTCAATTGGTTTTGGACAAAATGGGAATCACTGGCTTGTTTGGACTTATGACGAGCAATGCCCCGCCCCAACAGGCAAAATTTACTCCAGGTTTTTTTTCAAAACCCTTAAATTCAGAAAGGGACAAGGCAGGGATGTCCCTTTCCCCTTTGTATTCAAATAGCAGGGGAAACCCCGGCACTATATCTAAAGGAAAAAAAAATATCTTAAAAAGGGATAACAATGGGGGAGGGTGGAAAAGCAAAGTAGTATGTTTTGCAGACGTATGTTATGTTAGGGAAGACCCCATTGCCCAAACTAGAAAAGTGTTGGAGGAATTAGATGCTTTGGACCCTTCTCAGGTTAAAGGGGTTAATTTTGGAAAAAATGACAATCTTAGGGATAGGGGGGGGTAGGGGTTTTAAATAGAAAGGACTTAGGGGTAGAAATAGCCCAATCACGAAAAAATTATTTTGGCATCAAGATGGGGGCAAGTCATGGCTCTTTGTAGTTTAAATTCACCCCGGTCATTAAACAAATAAAGGACAAAAATGCTTAGGTGGAACAACTTCCCTTTTTATCTTGCTGGGACGGATTCAAGTAATAAAAATGATCAGCTTTGCCAGACTTTTATATCCACCCCAGAATGTGCCCTACCCCTGAAACATAAAGCCCTTCATGGTGAGGGGGGCTTCCTGAAATTTATATGGAATAAGAAAAAGGGGAAAGAATGCTTTTATTAAACTGATGCTAAAAAAAAAAGGGGGGGGGCTCAGCTACCCAACATCCGATTGTACAATGTGGCGGCATGTCCTGGACTGGTACCATGACACAAGCATATTCTCAAACACTCTGGCAGAAGCTCAGCTAGCGCGTCCATGGGATTTAAAGGCTTTGTAGTTACCCCTTAAATCTCACCCAAAGTAGGAAAGAAAAATGTGCTTTTTTAGAGAAAATTTGGGTACAGGGGCCCTAGTACGCAAGCTTTTTGGGAAGGCCTATGCATGAAAACCAAGGGATGCCGTTAGGGTCCTTCCAGAATTCACCCAGGGTGGGAGAAAAATTATTGGGGGGGGTTTTGGAGGCAGAGGGGTTTAGTTTGGAACGGGGTACTGGAAGGGCGTGGAAACCCACTTTATGAGTGGATAGATTTTTTAGCAGCAATAGGATTGGGGGTCGAACAGGTCTTTCATATTTAAACTCAAACACTTTGTCATGGTAAACTAGCCATATGGAGGGGTTGGAGGATCCTGGGAATTCTCCACTTTGATGAGAAAGAGTGTGATATGCCCCCTTTTTAAAAGCTGTACCCCCATTCTGGCATGGACTTCGGGGGGACGGTGATATCATTTTTTTCCAAAAAGGGGAACAAAAACAAAAAACGATGTAGACTTTATGAAAAAAATTCTAAAAGGGCCTTTGAGAGGTGAGAAAGGCCAGTCGTAAAGTTGGAGGAAAACCCCGATTCAAAATAGCCTAGGCAATTTATTTTCAATTCCATTTGATAAGAACATCAGGGGGTTTGTATCTCAAAGATGCCCCAATTGCAAACTTCAGAATGCAGCCTGCTCCATTGCCTAGGGGACTGCACGGGTGTCGAATATGGGAAGAAGTAGTTGCATTCATAGAGTAGGTGGGGAAGTCAGAGTCCCTTTGATCCACGAGTTGTATATTCCAGTATTTATGAAACCGAATGCGAGGGTGGAGACAAAGGGCAGATGAAAAGGGAAAAAAAGGGTATACCCCTGATCTTGTTAGCAACCAAATGCATTATATTGTGACATTGGCTGAGGGAGGCTCCTCCGGAGTTCAATGAGGTCAAATTGGCCCTGAGGCAACTGTTGTTTCTGGAGAAGCTAGACTCCGAAAGAAACAAAGAACAGATGACAGGAGGCTTCCTCAGAAAATGGAAACATTTTATTGAAGCAACTTGTAATGAACAGGAAATTATGGAAATAATTGCACCCTTCCAATTCTCTTATTATTATTTGACAGAACAGTTGAGTGGGAATTTAGGCAAGCTAGATATCACAGGTTTGGGAGATCGAGTGGTGAGGGGCGGCACAACAAGTTAGTTTTGTTTTGATTTAGATTAAATATAATGTACCCGGTTTGGGACTTTATTTACAGAAAAATGAAAATGTATTGGAGGTCACAGAACAACACATTGCATATTAATAATACTTTCTTGTAATAATAGTGTTATATAGACATATTAGGGTTTATTTTGTCTAAACGTGAAAGTAAGCTATACTATGTTTGCTGTTATTCGAGATCTGTGATTTATGTGCTCTTCCAAATAAAACATTGTTATAAAAAAAAAAGCACTATTTTTCTTATTTTCGGGAATGTCTTATTTTCAGGGAAACAGGGGTAAGTGAACAAAAATAGACATTACATAGTAACAAACTAATCAACAATTCATGCAATAAGAGTGAACCCTCTATCCACAATGTATGAGAAATAGCAGTGAAAAGAGATATAAGTGCTTGTTTGGTACAATATTCTAGCCATCTTTTATAAAAACAGGGTAGTACACATAAAGCTGCATAAGCCAGTAATTAAGTCTGTACAGAAATGAAGTGGGGGGATACAGAAAGATAAAACTGGCTGCTACAATCAGGATAGAATAGAGAGGGGAAGGTTTGGAAAGGGAAAGACCAATTAGTAATAACTTACAGTAACCAGAGTAAGAATCAGTCATTGCTATAATAATTCCGTGTAGAAATGCCTCCCATTATATTTATATCAAGAATCAGTGCACAGCCTCTAAATTGCTATTAATAGAGTGAGAAATCCACTGCACGGAGTAAAACTTTGCGTGGCATGTTACATATTCCATATGGATTCCTGATAGAATAAGTTACATGTCTCTTATTCCGTGCAGTTTCCGCATGAAAACTGTGTCAGCAGATAGGACATGAAGTTGATCTATAAAATGGGGCTTTTTTGCATCTGGATCCACAGTGATATCCACTAGCCAAAACATGCCACAATTTTTACATTTTTAAGCAATTGCAGGAGCACCAAAACCTTAAGGGAGACATGTATGAAAACTGTCTATGACTAAGACCCTCTGTGTTGCCCATGGCAACCAATCAGAGCTCCCTTTTAATTTTTTCATAGCACTATATGAAATAAAAGCTGAACTCTGATCGTTTGCTATGGGCAACAAAGAAAGTCTTACACCTAGACAGTTTTCATACATGAAGCTTTAAGGGTCTGTTCACACGGCACAGGACAAATACACGGCCGTGGGAGGACAGCTTTTCTCCGCGAGTAGCGGAGAAAAGCCCTCCCCCTTCACATTCACTTTTTCATATTCCGTCCGAAAACCATACGGAAGAATGAACAAGTAGAATGATTTTCGGGCAGCCGGCGGTCTGAAAAACCTCCGGGGGGAAAACCCTAATACTTACCAGTTCATCAACCTACAAACAATACTGAATTCCTGCTAATCTCATGAGGAAAGAGTGGAGAGTGAGCATTGGCTAATCAATTTCAATTCACTGTCCTATATCTCTACAGAAGACTAAGGGCGACATATATGAACAGGACTGCGCCAGTTTTCTGGCGTGCTTTGAGCCAAAAAACTGTTGTTGCCCTCTTTGATAGATGTATGAACAAACGTAATTGTTGGCAGCACATTTCTTTTGCGCAATTTACATCCAAGGGTTAACGAAGTATTTTTCTGCAGTTGTATTCAGTAAAAGAAAAAATTTTTTTCACCGCCAAAGAAGAAATTTTGCCTGTAGCATAATTCCTCTCCGAAGGTTAATTACGAGTTTTTCTGTTGTTGTGCTCCGTAAAATACACGCCGTTTTAACACGCTACAAAACTGGTAATTGTTAGCAGCACGTTTCTTTTGCGCAATTTACATCCAAGGGTTAAAGGAGTTGTCTCATTAATAGCTTTCAGCCTCTGTCTGTGAATGGGAGTTGAATTGAGGGGCGTGCTAGCTTCTCTGCCTCTTCCCCCCTCCCTCTTCACCCTCCCTCTTCCCCCCTCCTCTCAGCACACAGGCAGCTATCCGGGATTGCTGCTAGAGTTAACCCTGTGTGTGCCTGCCTAGAGAGGTCTATGATTGCTAATAGCAGAACAGCTTACATATCTCCACATCTGCTTAGCTTACATATCTCCACATCTCCAGCAACAACAAACAAACCCTCTCAGAACAGAGGCAGGAAAGCTGCAAAGTGTTACTCAGGATGTGTCCCTAGTACAGCATGAACTGTTCACAATCTGTATAGTATTATTATAGTTACAGCTCCACAGACATCATGATTATAGTAACAAACAGGGTCACTGCTGTCACATCTATTGATCAGCCTCATCTCTGCTCAATCTGTGTAGAGAGCAGGAGGAAGCAGGCACACACAGGGTTAATCCAGGCAGTATGGACATAGAAGCCAGAGTCCTCCCTCCTCCTCCCTACACTACAGAAGCATTCTGTGCGGGGCTCTCTGCTCCGACCTGTCTTCAAAGGTGATGAGTCATTCAGACCTGACAGCCAGTAAGATAAGGATCAACAGGTCGGCTGCTATAGAAATTTGAGAAGCTGAGGCACTCCTATGAACAGGGCTAGCTCAAAATCAGTAGGACATTTGTAATGAACATATATTGCAAAGCTGCTTGTTTTTTAAAGATCTTTTAATTAAAACCCAATCATTGTAGCGAGACAACCCCTTTAACTAAGTATTTTTCTGCTGTTGTATTCAGTAAAAGAAACGTGTTTTTTTACAGCCAAAGAAGAAATTATGTCTGTAGCATTATTCCTATCCGAAGGTTAATTACGAGTTTTTCTGTTGTTGTGTTCCGTAAAATACACGCCGTTTTAACACGCTATAAAGCTGCTAATTGTTGGCAGCACATTTCTTTTGCGCAATTTACATCCAAGGGTTAACTAAGTATTTTTCTGCTGTTGTATTCAGTAAAAGAAACGTTGTTTTTCACCGCCAAAGAAGAAATTTTGGCTGTAGCATAATTCATATCCGAAGGTTAATTACAAGTTTTTCTGTTGTTGTGTTCCGTAAAATACACGCAGTTTTAACACGCTACAAAGCTGGTAATTGTTGGCAGCACATTTCTTTTGAGCAATTTACATCCAAGGGTTAACTAAGTATTTTTCTGCTGTTGTATTCAGTAAAAGAAACTTTGTTTTTCACTGCCAAAGAAGAAATTTTGGCTGTAGCATAATTCATATCCGAAGGTTAATTACGAGTTTTTCTGTTGTTGTGTTCCGTAAAATACACGCCGTTTTAACATGCTACAAAGCTGGTAATTGTTGGCAGCACATTTCTTTTGCGCAATTTACATCCAAGGGTTAACTAAGTATTTTTCTGCAGTTGTATTCAGTAAAAGAAACGTTGTTTTTCACCGCCAAAGAAGAAATTTTGGCTGTAGCATAATTCATATCCGAAGGTTAATTACGAGTTTTTCTGTTGTTGTGTTCCGTAAAATACACGCCGTTTTAACACGCTACAAAGCTGGTAATTGTTGGCAGCACATTTCTTTTGTGTAATTTACATCTCGAAAAAACAGATGGCCTCGAAACCTATATATGGCACAGCCTTTTTCCTGATATTATCGTGACAACTTATCCAAAATTTAACAAAGAAAAGCTACAAAAAGTTGTCTACTTATCTATAAAAAAAAACTAACCTCTATTAATATTACGCTAAAATATACCACGAGATAAAACTACGGGCTGGACTATGGGCGGAAACTTGGAAAAGTCATGCTCTGCGTATGTCCGGGATTATCAGTCAGCGCCGGCGCGGATGTTTTGCGCATGTCCGGAAGCCTTTGGTTGGCGTCCTTTCCTCGTGTAACGACGCGAGTTGAGATAGATAGTTTGGGAGCGAACCGGACGTTAGAGGCAGCATACAACGGAGGTGAGTTACTAACGAGCAAGGAGTGATTGTTTGCTGGGTGAACTAATCCAATTGGCTCACTTGCAATGAACTTGTGATTTGTATATAAACCGCCCACCACTGTGAGATTGGTCTTCCTTATGGTAACCATTGCACCATGAGGAATGGGAGATAATTTGTTCTATCAAACAAACCCGGGAACCTGGCATCCATGATACTGCCGCTAGGTATGAATATGGTTACGTGGATATTGTTTTTAGGGGGATAAATTATGATGTTATGGACAACCTAGTGATTGAAATACTCTATATTGTTTTGTTTAGAACATCGAATATCGGCGGCAGCGACATGTGAGTGGGTCTGTGAGTATGATATGTGATATAGTACATATCTTGACAGACAAATAGTATCATCTAACATTGACAAGATATCTCCCAGGTGGCTACAAATTGGTCACATCTACCATGGTAGCATCTATTTTGATATTGTATAATATCCTGGGAATTTGATATCCATTACATTGCCGCCAGGTATGAGTATGTGAAGAAATTTATGCTGTACCAAGGAAAATTAGGATATTGCCTGTAAATGGATAATTAGAATATTTGAATTGTTTTATCTAGAATATCGAATTTTGGCGGCACTGATATGTGAACGGGTTTGTGAGTATGATATATATAGCATGGTATACATCTCTATCAACAAATAAACATCATAGATTATTGATGAGACACCTCCCATATTGGCTATAATTTGGTTATGCCTTCCCTATTAGTATTTATCTTAAATACAATGCATCTAAGTACACCTTAATGTATAAGAAGGATCTCTGAACGAATACATTTTGGAAGAAGGTTGTTTTGTCCAATTATAAGTCCCTGATGAACCCTATTCATATTTAGCGGGGGGGAAACGCATAGGACATAGACTGGGACAATATATATCCTGACAAATTGCTTTGAGGTACTTTACTGGGACCTTGATAGTGCATTAGTATTTTGAGATATCTTTGTATAGGTATTTAGGTATTAATTAATATTTCTTTGTTGACATTTTGGGGTATTTAGTACACTGTAGTAGATTTAGATATAATTTTGGTTAGTGTATCTTGCTAGGATCTTGGCGGGGTCGTCCTTATCGGGACGGTCGCTCCGCGTCTGTATAGGTAGGCTTAGTAATTAGATATATGTAAGTTTTATCTCGTGGTATCTTTTAGCGTAATATTAATAAAGGTTAGTTTTTTTTATAGATAAGTAGACAACTTTTTGTAGCTTTTCTTTGCGCAATTTACATCCAAGGGTTAACTAAGTATTTTTCTGCAGTCGTATTAAGTAAAAGAAACGTTGTTTTTCACCGCCAAAGAAGAAATTTTGGCTGTAGCATAATTCATATCCGAAGATTAATTACGAGTTTTTCTGTTGTTGTGTTCCGTAAAATACACGCCGTTTTAACATGCTACAAAGCTGGTAATTGTTGGCAGCACATTTATTTTGCGCGATTTACATCCAAAGGTTAACTACGTATTTTTCTGCAATTGTACTCAGTAAAAGAAACGTTGTTTTTCACCGCCGAAGAAATTCTTTAGCATAGTTCATATCCGAAGGTTAATTAAGCCTAATTGTGCTTTTATATTCAGTAAAATACACAGTGTTTTTAAAACGGCACATACAAGTAAATTTTCCCTGGCCATTTGTGGAGCGCAATTTATATCCAAGGGTTACCCAAGCTTGTTAGTGGGTTCATTTGGAGTCAAATACAGGGTGTGCATTTATCATATACAGATATCTTCATTAAACAGAGTCTGTACATTTTAGAACAAACAGTATGTCAGACAGAGAGGTGGCAGGCTCTTCACATGTGAGTGGCAGTGGCACAAACATTCCTGGAGCAGGCACAGGTCGCAGCACAGCAAAGGGACGTCACAGCAGGGGTCACTCGGTGAGGCCAGAACTGCCGCTGTCATCTAGTGGCCGTGTGTTGTTCAGCAACCCAATGGTTCTTGATTGGTTGACTAGGTCATCCACTTCCTCCCAGATGACATCTGACAACCCCAGTCAAGAGTCGGTGGGAACGTCAGACACAACCCTTAGTTGGCATGGCCCGGGAGCGGGTCGCAGCCCTCAACCCGCCTCTGTCCCATCCGGTTCCCTCAGCCAGAGATTTACTATGTGGTCTGGGCTCAGCGCCACTATACAGCGAGGATGAACAATTTGAGGAGGGCAGTCAGCAGCTACTTGGCAGTGAAGAAATGGGGCCAATATCCCCTGCTTCTTGCAGTAGGCGGCAAAGTATAGATGTGTAGAGTGCCATGGGAGGTCATGTTGTGAGGGGTCAGCCTCTGCATACCAAGACCGGTGATGAGGACAGCAGTGACGATGAAACACAAATCGATGATGATGTAGCCGACCGCACTTGGGAGCCTGATGAAGCATGGGCTTCATCATCGTCAGGAGAAGGGGGCGCCCGCTTTCACGTCAGGCAGCGGCGCAGCGAGGAAGTGGGTTGTGTGACCGTGAGTCAGCAGGATAGCAGCAGTCTGAGGTCGGGAGCCAAGCGACCACGGGGTAGAAAACCTGCTTCGCAGGTCCAAGAAAGTAGCAGCACAGGGGCTCAGCTAGGCAGCGGCGGTAGTAGTCACTCAGTGCAGAGCGTTGGCGGTAAAATTAGATACTCGGCGGTGTGGCAGTTCTTTGTTAAGACACCGGCAGAGCCAAATATGGGTATAGGTGGAATCTGTGGGCAGAAAGTGAAGTGTGGCTAGGGACGGCCCTGCATCAACACATGCAGCGTCACCATCCGGTGGCCTGGGAAAACCGTGGCTCAGATGTTGTGGTCCATACTGCCGCCGCCGCAGCAGCGGCCAGTGGCACGCATGCCATTATAGCCAGTCAAGGCTCCACCACCTCTGCAGAAGGGAGCTGTTTCTCTTTGCCATCATCTCCCGGTCCAGATGCTCCTGCTCCTCGCTACTCATGGCGCCAGCAGTCGTACAACGAGGCGATTGCAAAGAGACAACAGTATGCGTCCAACCATCCTAAGGTGCAGAAGTTGACCGTGCTCCTGTCCAAGTTGTTGGTACTGCAGTCCCTCCCTTTCCAAATGGTGGACTCTGCACCGTAAAGAGAACTAATGGCTTGTGCCGAGCCGAGATGGAGAGTTCCAAGCCGTAATTTCTTTTACAAAAAGGCAGTACCAGCACTTCATAAATATGTAGAACAGAAGGTGGGCCAGTCCTTGAGCTTATCGGTTTGTTCCAAGGTGCACGACAGCGCGGACGTGTGGAGCTGTAACTACGGTCAGGGCCAGTACATGTCCTTTACGGCCCACTGGGGGAATGTGCTTCCGGCCCAGGCACACCAACAACTTGGACAGGAGACACCGCTTTCTCCTCCACGTTGTCAAACTGCTGCTCCTGCGCCAATGTCCGCCTCCTCCTCCTCCTACTCCACCACCACCACCACCACCTCAGCCTCCACAAGTGCTGCTCCTTCATACCACATGTGTAGGGCACAATGGTGTCACGCAGTTCTACACTTGGCTTGCCTCGGCGAATGAAGTCACACAGGGGAGGAACTGCTCTGTGCCAAGCAGCAAGAAATCGGTGTGGCTTTCTCCGCGCCAACTGCAAATCGGAACCATGGTGACGGACAACGGGCTTAACATGGTGTCCGCACTGCACCAAGGAGGGATGGTCCATGCGCCATGCATAGCGCACGTGTTCAATCTGATTGTGAAAAGGTTCCTGAAGTCTTCAACCGATCTTCAGAAGATTCTGAAAATGGCCAGGAAACTGTGTATGCACTTCATTCATTCCTACAAAGCCAGGAACACCCTCCTTGAGTTGCAGCGGCAGAACGGCCTCCCCCAACACACGCTGATATGCGATGTTTCCACCCGTTGGAATTCCAGCCTCACATGTTGGACCGACTGTATGAACAGAGAAAGGCCATTAACGATTTTTTGATGATCCAGGCGGACAGGAGTACTCCCCTGTGTAACTTTTGATGTCAGCCAGTGGCAGCTCATGGGTGACACCTGCCGTTTGCTGAGGCCATTCGAGTAGGCGACATTATTTGTCAGTCACCAGGACTACGGGATGAATAACGTCATTCCACTGCTTCATGTCCTGGAACAGATGCTGAAAAATCTGTCTGGGCAGGGGACTGGAGATGTGGGGACAACAACACGCAGCCACATGAGTCCGGTAGGGACTGAATTGGAGGAGGAGGAGGACATTGGAGCAGTGAAATGAGTGGATTTTCTACCCAGGTGACAGTAGAGGAAGAGCAGGAGCAGCTGGAGGAGGTAGATGGAGATGAGGAATACGAGGCAGATGACCTGCGAGCACCGTGGCAGTATACAGTGGAGATGGAGGCAGGGAGTCCCTCGGAGTCACTTGTGCAGATTGCCCACAACATACTGATTTGCCTGGCTAGTGACAGCCGAATAGTCACCATCCGGCAGAGGGATGACTTCTGGCTCTCCACCCTATTGGACCCTCACTACCAGTCCAAAATGGGAGCCTTTTTCCCAGCTGCTGAGAGGGAGGACAAACTCAAATACTATAGGGAAATCCTCCAGAATGTCATTGTGCCACTGTCTGACCTCATGCTGCTGCTGTGGCTGCTGCCGTGACCTACACACTCTGTCATTGTGCCACTGTCTGACCTCATGCTGCTGCTGTGGCTGCTACCGTGACCTACACACTCTGTCATTGTGCCACTGTCTGACCTCATGCTGCTGCTGTGGCTGCTGCCGTGACCTACACACTCTGTCATTGTGCCACTGTCTGACCTCATGCTGCTGCTGTGGCTGCTGCCGTGACCTACACACTCTGTCATTGTGCCACTCTGTGGCCTACTCCTGTTTTTGCCACCTCCAGAATGTTATTGTGCCACTCTCTGACCTCATGGTGCCATGGCTGCTGCCGTCACCTCCACACTCTGTCACTGTGCCACTCTGTGGCCTACTGATGTTGCCACCTGAGCCCTCATCTTGTTTTTTTCCAGCTGGCGCTGCCATGTCTTTATCAGGCTAAATTCCCACTTCAGTTTTTTGGTCAGTTCCCAGGGAATTTTAGAGTGAAGCGATTCTAAGAGCGGCGGCAGTCATATGCGTGTCATACTAAAACACAACTTTGTATGAAGTCCAAACCATGCTCCCTCTGCTTATTTTAACGTGGCACAACGTTCTATATCACCCTACAGGCTCTGTGCAGCCTGGAAATAGCTGTTTTTTAACGCTAATCGTCCCAAAGTAATTCGGACCGAAATTAATTTTGTCTGAAAATTCAGCGAAGTCGGTGAATCGAATTTTTAAGAAATTTGCCCATCTCTAGTAGTAATCTCTATAGTACATTGTGTAATGTAATCTCTGGGGTACAGTGTGTAATGTAATCTCTGGGGTACACTGAGTAACGTAATCTCTGGGGTACGGTGTGTAATGTAATCTCTGGAGTACAGTGAGTAATGTAATTCATTTCTAGGGTTCAGTGTATAATATAATAATTTTTGGGGTACAGTGAATTAGATTATGTCTTGAGTACAATGTCCAATTAATTTCTAAGGTGCAGTTAGTAATGTCATTTCTGTGGCTACCATGTGTAATATAATTAATTTCTAAGGTGCAGTGAGTGATGTCATTTATGGTGCAATTAATTAAATTTCGGGGTACCGTATGTGACATAAGTTATTCCTAGGGGTACAGTGAGATTGGGCTCTTCTATTTTCCTCATTCTGTTGTGTGTATTACAAATTTAATGGAGTATTTACAGGGGGATAGGAGGGGTTAAGCGACATTTTCTGTATTGCGCAATGGGTTTTTTTCCACGTAGAAGGGGAAATATTATAGGTGGGCTGGCTCGGCTTCATTGCCAGGGCTGCTTTATAGTCCCAGTCCGGCTCTGAACTTCAGTAATTATCAAACTGTAGTATTAAGTTAACAACAGTGACAATAAAATACTTTCTATCAGTGATGTCAAAATAGCATAGATGTGTATAATTTGATATACTATATATTAGAATTACCATAGAATGTTGCGATGCCTATAAAAGGTAAATCTAAATATGCAGTCTGGCGTTCACTTCTATTGAATTTCTACTTAACTATGACAGTTTTAACCACGTAGGGAATCATAAAACTTAGTATCATGAGAGCCAAATTTACCCCTATGTACATACTGTCGCATTCTACACTCCTCTAAATCAATTTATGGTGTGGTGGCACCAAGTTTCATACATATAACCCTAAATGTGGGCCTGCTGGATGTCATAGTCCAGTTCCAATATAAAGACCAGTATAACCGTATAAAGTATACTGTATTACAAGTGAGGCAAAGAACTAAAGCCATTTACCAACCCAAAGGTTTAAAGCAAAAAGAACAGAAACAAATCGGTGAATACCCAAACCAGCTTCTATATTCTATATATTGCAGACATTGTAGAATTTAGATACTGATTGGGAAAATAAAGTAGAGGACATAAGGTAACACTGGAACATTGGGACTTTTTAATAGCGCACATAAAGTACTATTTTTGTATGTGCCACAACGAGTAATTTACGGAATCATATTGGAAAATGGCACAAGCAGGTCACTTTGTCCCATTAAATGTCACAGAGCTAGAAGCAGTGTAATTCTTTTTATTTATTTTTTTATTTTTTTTCTTTTACAGTTTTGTCAAAATGACCTCAGAAACCAGAAGATATTTCAATAACATCAAAACCATTTCACCGTCTCAGTGAAATGACTGCGTTTATATTTTTAAATAGCTAATATGTACATAATTCAAACTGATGACTGGTTATTTTAAGTATGGATAGCAAGGTAATGGCAACTGTAAAGCAGCATACTTTATCAAACTTCAATGAGCCAAGTGTGTCTTAAAAATAGCGTATACAAATAAGGTGTCTGCTGAGCAGCAGTCATTGTATTCATAAACCTGCGTTTCTTATGCCCATTGTCAGATTAGCCATCATTGCTATTTTACACATTTAGATAACATCAAATAGATATCTTTGCAAAGTAATGTATATGCAAGTGCTATAAAATTGTATTTTGGAGCTATGTGTGAGAATTATATACCTCTAATGCTACCCAGCTTGTAGAGAGAAGATTTCCACTAAAATCACTATATTAACCACTTCCCGCGGTCATAATAATATGACTCTTCATTTTTTTCCTCCTCGCCTTCCAAAAGCAATAACTTTATTTTTCATTTCATATGGACAGATGTGGGCTTGTTTTTTGAGAGACAAGATCTACTTTTTAATGGTGCAACGGACCATATCATATAATACACTGAGAAACAGGAAAAAATTCGAAGTGGGGCAAAGTGTGAAAAATAAACATACTAACGCCATATTTGCGGGGGTTTTCTTTTTACGGCATTCACTCTTCAATATAAATGATGTGTTATCTGTATGCTGCAGGTTGATACGATTCTGGCAATACCAAATATGTAGGGTTTTCGTTATGTTTTTGGACTAATAAAAAAAAATAAAAACATTCTCTACTTAACTTTGTAATGCAGCACCATTTTTTTGACCAATAACTTTTTTATTTCACCCCTTACAGACCTGAGTCAGGGCGCATGTTCAATGAGCTGAAGTCAGGAACGGTGTGCATCCACAACCACCGTGACGTCTGAAGGGTTAAACAGCAGGGATCCATTTCCTACTGTTAGTGGCGGGTATCAGCATATGGCATGGACTCAATGTGTGAGCCCACTTAAAACAACCTTACGAGCATTAGGACATAACAGTTAAAGAATAAATAATGAATCAGTTCTTACAGTAAAGTTACATCCAGTAACTCACAGGAGACGTCTTCTCTGATAAGTTGTTCAATTCTCTGATGAGTCTTTCTCTTTCCCTCTTCTTCTCCATCCAGCCCAGACCGCCATGAAAACTTCTCAGGGCTACAACTCATCTCTTCAGAATTTACCACACAAACATCTTAGGCTACTCACTTTTACAGCACTTCCCTACCAATCCCTAACTCTGTACAAACTCCCTATCCATAGCTCTCCAAATGGTAATAGTGATCCCCTTTGTGCCTCTAACAGTAAAGGTGCCCCCAAATGGCTAGAGGACAAAAAGTTTTATTCTTGTTTTTTTTGTTCCCATATTCTAGGTAGTTCAATTCCCAACATAGTATTTATGTACAAGCCCAAACTAGGTAGGCAGATAGGTTAACCCCATTTTAGGTAGACAGTCTTCAATTAGGTAGGTAACGTATATAGCCACCAGTTAAGTAGGTTCCCCTATAGGTAGGTATCTAGGTCCCCCATTAGGTAGATAGGTATATAGCACCCCCCCCCCCAATAGGCAGGAATATAGGTTATATAGTTTTATATGTAGTTAGGAGGGTATGTATATAGGGCCCCAGTAAGTAGGTAGAAATATGTCCCCATAACTATATAGGCCACTTGTAGGTTGGTGGGGAGGTATATAGGGTCCCTGTAGGTAGGTAGGAATTGAAAGGTTGATCCTCCAAATAAGTATGAGAGACACAAATTCTTGCTTGATACGAGTATATTTTACTGAGCGATCAATGCATTGAAAAGATCACACAACAGATACAATGCAGACTGATAACATAATTAAAGTAAAAGTATTATTATTCAGGAAGCTTCGGTTTCATGTCAATAATTTGGACATAAACCCATGGGAAATTTCCCTAACTATTTATATGTAAATTATAAATGAGTTATAGTTGGATTCATTATAAATAAGTTATAATCAAATTCACATAAAGACAAGATATAAATATATACTCATATAAAGCCAAGGTTAGGATGACCTACAAGAAACATATCACAAAGGGAGTCATCCCCTAAACTGAATCTTAAACATCCCTAAAAATCTCCTGCTGCTAGCCCTGAATAATCTAAACAAAGAACTTAATTAAAATACTGAGGTTTCACATTAAAGGGGTTTTGCCATGAAGTGAGTTCCTTACCTCTTATCTGCTCAGGGGAGAATATAAACAAAGCATGCTGAGTCATGAACGGCTGCAGGGGTGAGAGGGAGGGGGTGAGCAGAGAGCAAGGAAGCATGGAGCGTCTCTAAAGTTTACTCAAATAATTACATTACAACAATGTATTCTCTATATAGCAGACAGACTCATACACTGCACTTTCTCCCTAGCCCCTTGCAAGCTCCTTCATGTTCCCTGTCATCAGATAAGAAGTGCAAACACGCAAGCGCGGCCAGATCAGCTCCCTGTCAGCTCCTGGTCGTGTCTAATGTAAACTTTCAGGAAACTAAGGAGGACTGAGCAATGCTGTAGCTATCACAGGCTTCACTTTTAGTAATCACATATATTTAGAACAGTGATTAAATAACCACTTTGGAGGATCCCACGTCAACATAACATCGTGGCAAAACTCCTTTAAATCAAAAGACTAAGGTTATGTAAAGGTTATATAAGTATAGAAGAGGTATATATGAGTATATGAGTGTAGATATATAAAATATATTCTGATTACAAATAGTAAGATAATGCTTAGCATATGAGAGAAACACACTTGGAAAGCTTATTAGAAATCATGACTTACCTTGAGGCTGAAAAGCCCTGAAACATCTCAACATCCAATTCCATTGTGTTTCTCAACATATCAGTCCCTCCTGTTGTGTCAGGATTTTCTTTTAACTTCAGGGAAGTCAAGACCATTGACTTATTCTCAACACTTAAAGGTGCACATAATCTTCGGCAAAAATAAATTCTAGAAATGAATTAGATTATTTGCAAAAACATACAAAGCGATACCAATGTCAAGATCATATAAGATACCATGAATAATATCTAAATTCCAATTATGAATTCTAGAAAACCAGTTAAGTAGACCAACATCAGCTGCTTCTCTAAGTTCTACAAGAGAAACAGGAACACCAAGCAATAGACCAGTTTTGTGAGATATTGATGAATAGGTACATATTCAACAGTCAGCAATTTTCAACTTTTTGGCAAAAATAAAAAAAAAATAACAAAAGGATTGAGTGAACTACATGTTTCACAATCTCTGAGTTGGTACTTTGGAAATAAACATTAGCATCATATGAGGCATTTTTCATACAGAACATTGCATTCCAGTTCTTGGCTGTAGTCCAATATGTTTTAACCTAAGAGAACAAAAGTCACAAGCTCAATAAATATATACCAGAATTTCCACTTAACATTGGCAATTAATTATTAGCAAAGCTGTATAAGATATATATAATTTCTATTTAACAAAAATAATTGCAAACATTGGTTTAAGGAATGAACCAAAGAACACACTTAACAAAGTTCCAATGAAGCTGAACCAGGAGAACCATGAAATGAGACCCATCCACCAATTTTAGATGTTAACTTTTTAAGTTCCTTTATCTTTTTTCAATTCCCTTTCACTGGATCAGAGATTTTAAAGATGGAAGTACAACATTCATCCGCAACCAAAGCACACACACCAGACAGAAAATTATACTGTAAAGCTGACCTAGGGGTTGTGCTAGCTGTAAAGAGATTTCTTCCAGATTATTATATTGATATTTGATAGGCCCTGGTAGCTAGGCATATAGGCACCCTATAGGTAGGTGCTGTAGTTATGTATATTGACCCCCTTCATGTAAACTGGTATATAGCCCTTCTAGATAGGTCCCTTGTAAGTAAATATATAATCCTCTTGTAGGTAGGTAAATATCCCCCCTGTAGGTAGATATATAGGCCCTTTCTACAGTTTCTTGCAAAAGTTTGTACATCCCTCACATTTTTGTAAATATTATATTATATCTTTTCATGAGGCAATACTGAAGAGATAAGAAGATAGGGATGGGGAGACAAAAGACAGTGCCCCCTAGTGCACTCAATGGAGTTTCCACAATAGTGATTGTTTGCATATAACAAATACACTAACCTTTGGGAGTTGTGCAATACGAGGCACAACACTCTCTGGAGCTTCAAAATAAGAACTGGGTTATAGAAGGTCTACTGCAGCTTGTGCTGTGGCAATCCGTTTCCCAGCTTGGAGATATCGGAGCAAAAATCAAAACTATCCGTGAGGTCTATTCTATTAGGTTTACTGATGAATAGACCTCACGGATAGTTTTGAATACTGAAGATATGACACTTTGATACAATGTAAAGTAGTCAGTATACAGCTTGTATAACAGTGTAAATTTGGTGAGCCCTCAAAATAACTCAAAACACAGCCATCAATGTCTAAACTGCTGGCAAAAAAGTGAGTACACCCCTAAGGGAAAATGGACAAATTGTGCCCAAAGTGTAAATATTTTGCGTGTCCACCATTATGTTTAAGCACTGCCTTAACTTTCTTGGGCATGGAGTTCACTAGGTTCCTCTTCCACTCCTCCATGACAACATCACGGATCTAGTGAATGTTAGAGACCTTGCGCTCCTCCACCTTCTGTTTGAGGATACCCCACAGAAGCTCAATAGCTTTAAGATCTGAAGACATGCTTGGCCAGTCTTGCACATTTACCATGTTTGGCAACTTATGAAAGTGGGCAGTAGGGAGATTTGAAGGTGTGACGTGCATATTGCGGCGCCCCAAAAATGAACGTGACTACTCCCTTTTGTTGAGCCACACCCCCTTTGAAAGAAGCCACACCCACTCCACCTGTGTAACAACTCTGGAAGAAAGCTAAATTAGGGTTTCGGTGTCACCCAGCTTTCCTGGAGGTTGGATAGTCTATTCGGCATCCAGAAGAGCTGGGATATGTCGCTAAACTGCAACTAAACCATTACACTACTACCAAAATTTCCACCATACAGTGATTATATAGTGGTAGATACCAGTGTATACAGACTCTGCAGATGTTTAAGTAATTACAGTGCAGTTACGTTTAGGGACCCACCAGAGAAATCCTCTATAACTGGAATTTTCCTTTTTCCCTTTTCTGCTCCATCCTGTCCAGACCTCCATAATGATTTCTCTCAGTCACAAATCGTCCCTGCAGAATTTACCAAAAAACAATTAAAAATTCAATTTTTTTCACATTCCCTACCTGTGGCCACTTCTGTAAAAATTCCACATGGGGTGATAGGTGGGAAGCTTATGGGGTGATAGGTGGAGTGATAGGTGGAGGTGAGAGGACTATAGGGTATGATGTGGAGAGGTTATGGGGGGATAAGTGGAGTGACAGGTGGAGGTGAGTGGACTATTGGGTAATAGGTGGGAAGATTATGGGGTGATAGGTGGGGAGGTTATGGGGTGATAGGTGGAGTGATAGGTGGAGTTGAGAGGACTATGAGGTATTAGGTGGATTGGTTATGGGGTGATATGTGGAGTGATAGGTGTAGGTGAGGACTATGGGGTAACAGGCGGAGAGGTTATGGGGTGATGTGGGGTTACATTTTATGTTTGCACTAGGATGCATAACACAATGCGGGGTGGTTAGAGGGGGGATACAGAGCACAGCTTTACAATTCCTTGTGGGGGGGTAGGACCACCCCCCGGAGGGTTGTATGCGATTTTTGTCTGCACACCCAGAAAAAACTGCATTGTACGGTTGAACTCCTACCTGCCCCCCCCGAAGATTTTAGCCAAGGCATATTT
Organism: Phyllomedusa bahiana; assembly: GCA_025379985.1. Lineage (NCBI taxonomy): Eukaryota > Metazoa > Chordata > Amphibia > Anura > Hylidae > Phyllomedusa > Phyllomedusa bahiana. Next base: position 40,506 of record JAODAL010013981.1, read on the forward strand.
AGGGGGTCGGGATAAGGTTTTTTAATGTCATGTTTTTTTTTTTTGTTCTTACTTAACAGGTTTCCCCTTTGGGAATATGTGGACCATTGAATTATGTTAGACCAGCGTTGGATTGAGTTCTTTAATAAAATGGTGAGAGAGGGCTGATGTCAGGTGGTGTTTATTTAAATAAAAAAAAAATTTTTGCATTTTATTGGTTTTTTTTTTCATTTAATTTAAACCCCCCAACGACCTTAGACGTACCATACGTCCAGGCGTTTGGGGGTTAACGTCCTTTGGGGCGTAGATCGTCTGAGGGTGCGGAAACTCTAAAGCGAGTTCGCCGATAGGGCCGGGTTCCCCCGTATATTACGTGACCCCGGCGCGGCCCCCCCCCCGACGCTCCGGGGGGGGGGGGGGGGGTTAACCCCCTTTAATTACTCGCGATCGGGGGCGCAAAAACTAAGAAGCGCAGGAGGAGATGCTCCTCCTGGTCTCTGCGGCGGCAGCAGCAAAGGATCGGGCGATCCCCTGCAGCTCCTCCCTTGACAGACGCACGGAAGGAGGAAGCCCCCCGGGTTGTCTGTGACGTCACGTACCCCGGGGGGGCCCTGGGGCTTCCGGCATCGTGATGACAGTTTTTCATAGGGAACCCGTCAAGCAACAAGTATCACGACCTATTAATGAGAGATCTAAAGATCTCTCATTCAAAATCCCCTAGGGGAAAATAAAATAAAAATGTGAAAAAGTGAAAAAAAAAGAAAAAAAAAGTGAAAAACAAAAAAACACAAACACGAAAGTAAAAAAAAATACGTACAAAAGGCTCCTTTTCCCCTTTACAAACTGCCAATCGCCCAAAAAAGATCAAAAATAAATAAAGTACCCATATTTGTATCGCCGTGTGCGTAACGACCTGCCTATAAATCCTTTCAAGTTATTAACCCCGTAACGGTGAATGCGTAAAAAAAAAAAAAAAAAAAAAAAACAATCACAGAATTAAGATTAATTTCATCCGCAGCACATAAAATGGAATAAAAAAGCGCTCAAAAACTCCTAGAAAACGCCGAGATTTGTACCAATTAAAACGTCAAGTATCATCCCCAAAAAAAAGTCCTTAAAACAGCTCTGAATATGGAAAAATAAAAAATGTATAGCTCTCAGAAGATACGATGCATTAAATAGTTTTACACAACAAAAACCTTTTCTTTTTTTTTTAAAGTGCTTCAATATAAAAAAACTATGAAATATAGGGAAACGCCAAATCTGATAGCGACCCAAAGAGTAAAAGCTAACTTATCAACGGATACTGCACAAACCGGTGAGGCCCTTTAAAAAAAAAAATAAAAAAACACTACTAGGAATTGCAGTATTTTCTTCACCCTGGCCTCCCCAAAAAATGATTTAAAAGCGATCAAAAAAAAGCCCTTTTACCCGTCCCAAAACTGATAACTAATAAATAACGTCAACTCATCTCGCAAAAAACAATCCCCTACACAGCTCCAAGCACAGAAAGATTTAAAAGTTAATTGGCTCTCATACTATGCGTATGCAAATACGTATTTTCCTGGTTTTTTTAAAAAAAGTGTTTTTTTATTGTATAAAAGCAAGTAAAACATAAAAAAATATAACAGAATTGGAATCTGTTGTAATCGTATTTGACCTGCGAGTAATAGCTACCAATCATATATATACAGTACAGTGAACCGCTATAAAAAATAAAAAAAAAAAATATAAAAACACTACCAAGATCTGTATTTTGTTCAAAACAACTCAGAAAAAAACCTTAATAAAAAGTGAACAAAGCATCATATGCACCCCATACTGGTACCAAAAAAAAAACTTCAACACATTCTCGCAAAAAACAAAGCCCATACACAGCTCTGCACACACAAGTAAAAAAAAAAAAGTTATGCTGTCAGAATAGACAACCATAAAAACGCAATTTTTTTTATAACGAAATATCTACTGGTGTAAAAGTAATAAAACAGAAAAACAAATAAAAAAAAAATCTATATCATTGTAATTGTACCGACACCCCCATAGTAAAGTTACACATCATTTAACACAGCATCGGCGAATGCTGTAAAATTGAAACAAAAAACAATGACCGAACTGCGTTTTTTCCCCCCATTTTTCATTGCCCAATGCTAAAAAAAAAAACTATGGAACACCTGAGCATCCAAAATGCAAGTACACTCCCCTAGATGAGATCCCTGATGGTGTTGAAATCGCAAAATTGGGGCAACTTCAGGAGGTTTCACCTGTTTCTGCTACTATTAGGGGCTTTTGAAATGCGACCTACCCCACCAAAATCAGCGTTCCAAAAAGCCAAATAGCGCTCCCTCCCTTATACCCCTGCATGCGCCCAAACAGCAGTTTTAACCACCCACATTAGGGTATTGCCAACTTGGAAGAAATTGCTTAACAAAGTTTAGGGTCCTTTTTTCCCACCAAGTAATAGAAATTTAAGATGGAAAAAAGCCCCAGGCCCAAAGCATAACAAACTACACCACCAGCACGACCTATCCATATCTCCATAATAACAAAGACCAGAACCCGATACCCTGCGAAAAAAACACAAAGTAATTCCAAAAAAAGCATCAAAAAAAAATACCTCCCAATCTCAAAGAAAGAAACTAAAAAAATATCATTATCTATAAAACCGTCCCAATTTGACAATACCAAGGTGTGGTGGAGTTGGTTAGGCTTTATACGTGTTTTGGGGGTTATCGTGGCTAAATGAAAAACAATACAAATTAGCAACAAAACACAAAAATAAGAAACCAAAATACAAATATACGATAACCGACTAACTCATAACAAAAAAAAATATAAAAAACCCAGGGGAGAAGCATCCCTCCCCAGACAGAGAATTAAAATAACCCAAACAAAACCAGGAATAAAAAAGAAAGGAGAAAAATAATATATAAAAAAATTAGAAACAAAACATAATAAAAATAAAAAAAATGGAAAAATTTATAAAAAAGAATAATAAGATATAGAAAAAAAAATACGAAGAAATAACTAAAGCTCCCTCCCAAGACACCATGTGGCGACAAAATCCCAACATCAACGAATAAACAAAGGAGAAAACAAACAAACGAACAAGAAGGAGAGAATATAGAATTCAAAGATCATAATTCCAAATAACCAACCCCCAAGGAAAAATCCATCCCATAATTATTAGAAACAAAATAAAAAAAAAACCAACAGCAAAACATCATAAGAACAGAGAATAACTTAACATACAAGCCCACCTTCCAAAAAAAGCATCTTCCAATGAACGTCCCAACAAAACAGCCAACAAATCATAGGCAAAACGGTAAAAAAAGTACACTCCACCCAACCAAAAGGAACAACCAAAACAAGAGATACTCCAGCTGCCAAAAAGGCAGTAAAACATAAGACTAAAGAAAAAAAAACCATAACAAAAAAACATAAAAACCCCAAAAAAAGAATAAAAACCCCCCCAAGTGATAATATGAATAAAATCGCCACAAGCGACATAAAAGCCAAGAAAAAAGTTCCCACATTTAAAAACCAATGTCAAAAGAAGAAATTAAATAAACCAAAAGGGAAAAAAATAGCACACCCCCATATCATAAAAGAAGAAAAATAAAAAATATAAACAAACAGCAAACGAAGAAACAAAAGAAAAACAAAAAATAAAAAAATAGAAAAAAAAAAAAAAACAAGAAAGAAAAAAACATAACCCGTCACCTCACCCCAACGCTAGTCAAAACATCACAAACCGACGAGATTAAATAGCTCTCCACAATCATACATGGACCAGAAAAAAAAACCCACAACCCACATCATCAAAAATAAACTAGAACTAACACAGACCAACAACATTAACATTACAAACATATTTTTTTTTTTTTTTTTTAATATTTTTTTTTTTTACTTTTTTTTTATTTTTTTGTTTGTTTTTTTTTTTTTTTTTATTATAACATATTATTTTTTTTATTTTTTTATTTTGTTGTTTTTTTTTTTTATTATTATTTTAATTTTTACAGCAAAAGGAAAAACAAACCTCAAAACTCCCCGGTTCACAACCCCCCACACACTAAAACAGAACCACATCCTACCCCCTAGGCTATACCTACCCCCCTATTAAAACCCACAGTACCACAAAAAACCTCCCACCATAAACAACACAAGGAACCATAACAAATGAAACCAAAATACAAAGAACCAAACGTGAACAAATAAACAAAACCGTTAATAGAAAACAAAAACAATCCCTCGAAAAAACACACCACCCACAAGATACACACAACACCCCCCTTCCCACCCATCCACCCACTCGCCCTTTACACACCCCGGACGAAACCCCCCACCCATTTACAACAAAAATGAACTAGAATAAATACAACATGTACCAACAATCCATCGTTATTCTAATCCGAAACATTAAGGAAAACCATGTATATATGAAACATTTTAAGCTAAAAATGCAGATTATGAAAAATAATATTTTTTAATTTTCACAGCCTTATGCTAAAAAAAATTTGTGAATTCCCCCTGTGTGGCCTAAATACTCAATGCACCCCAGAATATATTCATTAAGGAGGTGGTAGTATCCAATATGTGGTCTATTTTAGGGGTGTTTATAAGTTTTAGCACCTAAGGGTGTCCCAACCTGAAATAGCGCCTAAAATAAAATCGTAATGAAAATGAGACCCAGATTATATATGTTCCTCCTCCTATATCAGGGGCTTATGGTGTAGTCCAAATAAATGCGCTTAGGGCCACAAATGGATATCTCTAAAAACGTCAGACCTGGTGGGAATAGATATTAAGTTGCATTTACTAGTCACATTTAACCGTATTCCAGTAAAAATGGATAAAATATTGAAAATCTGCAAAAAAATGTGAAATTTTTAAATTATTTTTGTTCACCTCACGTTGCTTTAAATTTTCTGTGAAATATCTGAAGGGTTATCAAACTTCCTAAAAGTGTTGTAAATCCGTTAAGGGTCTAGTTACTCATGATGCGTCACTCCTTTAAGGGGGTATCTAATATGCAGGCCCCCTCAAATCCACTCATAACTGGAGAGGTCCTCTAAAAAAATGGGATATTAGCAAATTTTTCTTGAAAAAGTGAGAAATTAACAACTAAATTTTCTAAAGGCCCTCTAATGTCGAAAAAAAAAAAAAAGAACATTAAAAATAATGATGCAACCAATGAGACATATGGTAATCTAGTTATAAAACGTAATTTTGTGGTGAATAATTATCTGTCTTGGCACGCCAGAATTTTAGCAACTTTCAAAATCGTCATATTTTTCCAAATTTCAATGAAATTATGATATTTTTCACAAACAAACAAGTATTCTGATATGGATAAAATTTTCTTACTAACTTAAAGCACAATGTGTCACAGAAAACAATCTCTGGAATCACATGAATAGGTAAAAGTGTCAAAAAGTTATTCTTACATAAATAGACACATGTCAAGATTTCAAAAATAGGCTGTGTCAGAAGGTCAAAACAGGCTTGGTCCCTTTAAGGGGTTAAAGTTTAGTAATGGAGGCTCTACAGACGCCAACCATTACTATCGCTCGGGGCTTGGTGTCAGCCAGTGTGTTTCTTGTTGCCCAAGGCTGAACACAAACCCCATGTCACTATTACCCCATACCTAACACACCATGGTACTGGAAAGAGCAAGGTAACGTCAGAAGCAAGATCCCTCCTAGTGATGGTCCTCTTCTGTGGTGCTGCTGCGGGTCTAGTAATTTTAGAGTGGAAGGGACCAGTATATAATGGACTTTTCCATTCTACATAGTATCAGTCTGCAGCTGTCAGTTTTACCCTTGGCAGGTATGGAAAATGGAGGGACCCCACTATGTTTATTTGTTTCAAAAATCATTTATTTATTGAGAATCCTAAAGTCGGCAACTCCTGTAATCATTACAGTGGATGCCCAGATTTAGATTCTCAGTAAAAAAAATACATTTTCAGTAAAAAAATAAAACGATTTTGGTTTCCCCCCCCTATTTTTCAATAACCAGCCAAGGTAAAATCAACAGTGGCAAGCCTGAACTATCAGAATGTGAAGAACCATCAATAATGGAAACTTCCCATTCTAAAAATACCAGCCTGCCGCTGCTTCAGAAGCTGGACCCATCCACATTAGAGGGTCTGCAATCTTAACGGTTACCAGCTCCTCCCAGTACCCCTGGTGCGTTGGGTACTGATGTAATAGTGACATGGGGTTAGTGTCAGTCTCGGGCAACAAGAAATACCGCTGGCTGGCACCAAGTCCGAGTGATAGTAATGAAGAGGCGTCTGTCAGATACCTCCACTACTATCATTGGCATTAAATGGAAAAACAAATATACAAATTGCACAAAATCTTTTTTATTTAAATAAACACTCCCCGACACCAACCCTCTTTAACCATTTAATTTGGAAAAAAAAAACATATCCAAGGTTGATCCGATGTAGTCCACCGAATCCGACAGTCCAAATGGGAACCTGTAAATAAACAAACATTACACTTATACGTATAGGCTGGATAGCCTATCCAGCATCCAGGAAAGCTGGGTGACATCCATAGCCACAGGTAACATCCAGCTTTCCAGATAAGAATACTGGGGTGCCACCTGTGGGGTGGAGTTTTTTCACCCAGCTTTCTTGGATGCTGAATAGGCTATAATTGCCAGAGTTTGTTCCCTACAATCTGTACCCAGCCAAAAAAAACCCCCACCGTGCAAAGGCCCAAAAGACAGACTGCAGGGGGCAGGAGACAGGGCGCAGAGGGTAACTTCTTCCCCTTGTGGCCTGTCTCCTGCCCATCAAGACCACCAGAAACAGACCACAGGGGAAAGAAACAGGAGCAAGGGACAGAAGATAAGTGAGCAACTCCTACCCCCTGGCACATTCAAACACATACACCCCTCCCCCCCCACACACACACAGCCCATGCACACTCACTCAAACACACACATCCATTGCACACACACCCCTTCCCTGCACACTGAAATACACACACCCATCCCCCACAAACTTAAATACATGCACACCCATCAAACACACACTCAAACACACATACTTAGCCATCCCACATACACAGCCCTCCTCTGCACACAAACACACACACACTCTCCCCTCACACACACTCAAACATACACCTCTCCTCCCCCGCACTCACACCCTTGTAGTGCACTCACCTGTCCTGCTGCTGTTAGCATCCAGGCTCTTTACACTGCTCTGCTATGGAGAGGTGGCAGAGCCTCATGGCTCCCGATAAGCCCCGCCCCCTTTCCCAGGCAGGTGTTTAGTCTATTAAAACATTTGTAAAAGATACTCACCTCTCCCCATTCCCCCACAAAGCAGCTAGCTCCGGTAACTAGTGTCTAGTATAAGCAAGGTGATGTCAATCAAGTTGAATTTGAGGCAGGTGATGTTAAGTTAATAGAGAAAACAGGCAGCAAGGTATGGTGTGCATATGTCACAGTCAGAATGTCAGGGCACACTGGAAATAAAAGAAATGGTCAGCAAACATGCCTGGTAAGAACCATGGAAATAAATACAGTAGCATACCTTCACAGTTCAGTGAGTCAGAAAGATCCTTATTGCTCAGATGAGGCAGAGCTCATGTAGGGAAGACCTTTAAATAGAATATGTTGCCAAGATAAAGGAGGACGAAGAACAGTGGTATGCAGTAGCCCTTTAAATATGCAAGAGCCAGCGTGCACTCTAAAGATCTCCAGGAAAACATCATCTTCTTGAAAATAAAAGGACCCAATACTAATCCCTGTGGTACATTACTATTAAATGTTATCCAATATAAATATATTAAATTACAAGGGATGTCCACTTTGACCAGTCACATTTGTTTACAAGGCTTTCCAACCACGTGACAGTAGTCTCCCTTTATATACTTTCATTTTATGCCTAAAAAAGGTAAAATCTGCATGCGAGAGCAGAAACATTGTTGCTCCCATGATTGAAGTCTTTTCAGTCACCCAGATAGACAAGCTCACCTCTGGACATCAAATTTTTTCTTGATTTCAAATGCTATAACAGCAATAGGTATGGGTTTAAAAGCAGAAGGTCTCTTCATGATAAAGAGATTGAGTACCAGTGGTTTAAGGAGAAAAACATGAAAAGAGTTAAAAATATGCAATGATGTTGAAATGTATAGCTTGTAGCACAATGGGCTCTGTTACTTAATTACAGAAAAAGTAACCAAAAACTGAGGTGTCAGCGTGTAGCAAGGAGTCATCAGATAATTTTGAAGAAGCCACACTTATTCTCCTGGACAGAATAGCATAGAGTTCTTTGTTTCCTGTTTGCTTTGGTGTCAAAACTAGAAATGGCTTTGCAAACAGGGAATTTCATGTCATGTCATAAACAGAAAAAGTTTTAGACCAAAAACTAGCTGCAGGTACTTCAGCTGAATAACCAGCATCTAACAGGGATGTTTCCCAAACATGATAAAATATGGTAAGGTGCCTCTGAAGTCTCCAGCATGATTATTGTTGTCATGGCTCAAGTATGTTAAAAAAGTGGATTCACTGGGTTGCATGCAAATTTTGGCATAGAACCACACCAAGGATTGAAGCCCCAGATTTTTACCCTTAAAGCTCTGTATAGGGATCTGGTCTTCCATAGCTCCCAACTGTCACATTTCCCGCAGGACAGTCTACCTACTGGGGCCCCTGCTTACCTACATATCTGGGGCATTGCCTAACTATCTGGGGCCTTGTCTACCTGCTGGGGCCTTACTTACCTATCTAGGGCCTTGCCTACCTACCTAGTAATGCAATTGTTGTGTTGGCACTGGTCTGCTGGAAGAAGCTGGGCATGATTGGGTGTGCTTGTGCATGGTTAGAGGCATGTCTTTGTGTGATGTCATGGGCTTGGGCATGGTTTAAGGTGTGGTCTGGTGTTATGTCATTTACTTGGTTTGGTCAGAGGCATGGCCTGAGGTGTCCCTTTTTGTTTTCATTAATTGTTGGGAGAAATGGTGCTCCCAACAACAGCTAACATCTAAAGGTGGTACATATGATGCAGATAATAGGAATTATTGGTCTTGCAATGGATCAACGCAGGGAGAGTTCCAGTAAATTCAGGGACAAGGCCAAAGATCAGGGAAAGCAACAAGCAAAAAGTAAGGTGAATAAACAAGCCGAGGTAAATAAATAGAAATGTACACCAAGAACTTTACTTAAAGATCAGGAAGAGTCAAGAAGGAGATGTCCCTCTAAAGGCATTCCCTAGGAGTGCACAGATTTAAAGGAAAGCAGAAATGTGGCACATGTAGGCCCTTTAAATCCCAAAGGGCCAGCACCAGCACTGGAGAGCTGCAGGAGGAGCACAGCCATCAGGCAAAGCTGCAGGGAATGCTGGAGCAGTAAGGTAATACCCTGCTGGCTTCAACTTAAGTCCCACTATTGCTCATGATAATTTTAAGAAAATTCAGCTCATGGTAGTGAAACCACCTATTCATCCTGTTATGATACAAAAAGCAAAAGACAGTTTTCTAGTAATTGTTTTAGATTTTCTAATTGATCATTGGTTTGTGGTTGAAATCAAGTTTAATCCCTAGTAGTCCTCAAAGAACTTGCAGGCAAAAAGAGACACTTTATTTAACATGTTTGGGGCCCGTTTATATGGCACAAGACAAATACCGGTCAGATTAACTGACCGGTATTTGTCCGGTTTTTGTGCCGTGCACATGGCCGTGGGAGGGCGGCTTTTGTCCGCGATTAGCAAAAACCAGACGGAAGCATGAACATGTACAATGTTTTTCGGGCAGCCCCGGCGTCTGAAAAAAACCCCCGGCAGAAAACCCTGCGTGGGGACTGCTGCACGGGTTTTCCATAGCGGCCCATGTAAAAGTTTGCGGCCAGTTTTTCAGACGGTTTGCAAAATCGCAAACCGTCTGAAAAAAACGGCCGCAAACCGGTGCCATGGGGACATGGCCTTAGAGACAAGCCCTATAAGCAAAAGATGAATGAAGAACAAGTTCCCTGGAATAATAAATGTCTTCCGTGGGGAAATACACAACCCCAAATTATACCACGCCAAGGGAACAAGGTAGATCACTAATGAAAATTCAAAATGGGTCTGTAGAGATCCTGGAACTGGCAAAGGCTGCAATAATTGTGCAGGCTTCTGTTGAGAAACCTTTCAAGCATGTATGACAAGCTGTCGGCCTTTCACAACTGTTGGCCTTACTTGGAAAGAAGGGACCATCACAATGATAGAGAACTAGCTCCAAAGACTTATGTTCCCCAGAGTGACCAGTTAATTTGGAAAAATTGCCACAGGAAATAATTTTCCTTTTCAAGCCAATATATAAAAAAACTTCCTGCAAGAAATTTTACAAAAATGGACAGGTGCTGTGGAAATGGGGTCTGGATCAATAAAGACATTTTACAAAAATGGACAGGTGCTGTGGAAATGGGGTCTGGATCAATAATGAATTATGTATCTTTTACAAGATACGTAAGAGTAAGACAGAGCAACAGTCTTAGCATTTTCTCTACTGGATGTGAATTAAGATGGATTTCAAATAGGGAAAAACACACCTGCCATGGATTTAAACTAACTGCAGTCTGAAGATAAAGAATGTTTTGTGGTCTGTTAGGATGCTTGGAACAAACTTCCAGCAGATGTGGTTAAAAAATTAACAGTGAATCAAAGTGAATTTAAGCATGCCTCTGATAAACATATATCTATCCTAAGATAAACATATGAATGAAATAATATAAGGACAGACTAGATGGACCATATGATCATTTTGTGCCATTAATCCTCAATGTTTCTGAGTTAACTTTCCTGGCCAAGAAAATAATAGGGGCTTCCAGCGTGGAAAAGGGAAAATTTTTTTGGGCATAGTAGTTTTTTGGAATGTAAATAAGCTTTTGGATTTCTCAGTTTTTGGGGGACAAGCTAAATAAAAAACAGCAAAAGTTCCTGGATCCATCTCCAGGCCATAGTCTAAGATCACATAACCTAAGAAAGGAAAAACCTAAACTTTTCTTTGGCTTTCCCAAACAAGGTTTGCAACACAACTGTGCAATGTTTTATTTTTGGGTTAAAATCTAAGGGGGGGGGAAAAAAAAACAGAATTTCACCCAAATAGACTGCCACACAGGCATTTAGAAAAGTCAAAAATTTTTGGGTTTGCCCAGATGTGAAAAAAAATTTAAAAATTTTAAAGGGCAGTGAGTCCAGAAAAAATTTAAATACAACCCCCAACCATTCTCCTAATTCCCTTTCCAGCTTTTACTTGGACCCCCAAATTCCCCCTGGTCCCCTTTTACGTCCTGTTTACATCCCAATGGTGATGTAAGGCATTGGCACATGACCGCTTGCATGCACTAATTGGTGACATTCCAAATTCATTTTTAAAAATGCAGTAATTAGAAAAAGTGTGTACTTATTTGTTATTGTGATTTAATTCAGTCATAACCCTGCACCTGCTGGGCAGGAAGACTTGTGGCTACATCCAAGTTTTTTTTAAATTTAAGGTAGAAAAACCTTCAGACCCCCAAAAAAAAAAAACCAGAAATATAATCGGGCCCCAAGGGAGAAAAACCCCGGCAGTAGATCTACTGGGCCATCGTACAGCCCTTGGGGGGATTTTTTTTTTAAATTTTTTGGAAAAGCCAAAAATTTTTGGGGGAAACTGGTAGCACGGGGTTGTTTGGGGTTTTCGGGGCTTTAAAAGTCCTCAAAAAAGGTTTTATAGTTCACTAAACCACACAGCCCCCTTAAAAACCCAATTAAATTCCCCTTTCCCAAATTTAAAATTTGCAGTTGTTTCTTTGCATGAAAACAAATTCATTTATTGACTCTGCAATGAAAGGGTTTTTTGGGACCAGGGGTTTTTAAAGACTATTGCAAAAAAACCATAAAGCTTTTGGAACTTATTAAAAATTTAAACATTACAATGAAAAAATGTAAATAAAAACCCTTTTTTAGCTATAGTTTTTAAAAAATTTTGGAAAAAAAAAATAAGCTTTTACTTCTCAATGATAAAAAAAAGGGGTTCCCCCCCATTCTTTTTTGTTAAAATTTTTTCCGGAACTAACTAATTTTAAAATAATTTTTCCCATGTTAAAAAAAGTGTTTGAAAACTGGAAGACTAATATGCTTGGTAGGGTTATATTGCAACAAATGAACATCCTCACACGTATATGCCTCCTTACCTCTTTTGCCTGGTGTATCCAATCCTAGCTTCAACAATTAAATCGTTCAGGTGTTAAACATGTTGCCACAATATAACATACAGGGGATGTAGATTGTACAGAGGACTCTTAAGGGTGAGTTCCTTTATAATATTGCACATAATAGATTTCAATTAACTCCAAACTTCACACAAGGTAAAAATGGGGAAAATTTTTAATTCATTAAACCAAAAAGCAAAAAAACATTCCTATTGACACATAACCTTTATACATACAATTGTAAAACCTTCAATCCCCGAAAAAAGGGCCCAAAAAATTACTAAAGGGAAAAATTAAAAAAAACAGTCAAAGTATACAATATACTGTAATACCACTATACTTTCCCTATACGGGACTGAAACTAAAAAGAACCCCAAAAAGGGAGATCCCCCCAAAAAAGGGGTTTTGACCCCGAAAAAAAAAATCCTCTGCTAATCCCTACTATCTCCCCTGGGAAAAAGTCAAAATGGGGTGAAAAGGAAAGGGTACAAGATGTTTTTCCGAAACCAATGTGTACAGTATCCCAGTACCCAATATAGGCAATAAAACTAGTTTAAGTCCCAAAATAAACCCTTTTGAAGAGCGCATTACCCCCCAATTTAAAAAAATTTTAAAACTTTTCACCAAAACTTTTAAATCCCCAACCCCCAATTGGTTTTTTAAACGTTTCCCGTAAAGGGAGGAGGGGCCCTGAAAATTTTTTCAGTATTGTATGAAAATGGGGAAATTTATGCCCCCTCTCAAAAAGGAGGGTTTTTGTATTTATCGGTTTTTTGAAATATATTGGATCCCGTATACGTCACATTGGTTTACTGTGAATGACATCTTGTACCCCTTCTCTCTCCCACACTTTTTTGACTTTACTAGGGGGGAAATTGGGTAGGGAAAAAGCGGGGAATTTTTTGGTGCGGGTTTGCCCTTTTTGGGGGAAAGGACCCTCATTTTTGGGGATACTTTTTCGTACAGTCAGTATAGGAGATAGCATAGTGGTATTATTGTATACTTTGACTGTTTTCGTTATTGTCCCTTCAGTATTTATAGGCCATTTTTCGAGATTTGAAGGTTTTACAATTGTGTATATTAAAGGCTATGTTTTAATACGAACATAATAGATTTCCATGTAACCTGCTTCGTGAGGGAGACATCACTAAGTTCTATGCCAGATAGTAAAATGATATTGCTTCTCTTGATACAGATAGTGAGTCAGAAAACATTACAAGGGACAGATGCACAAGATCTTTTAAAGTCATAAAATTTTGGCCATAAAATTCCCCAACAATAGGACTTTTCAAAAACTGGGTACAAGGATTCATGTTATAAAACTTGTGTGGAAGGGAAAATTCAGAATGTCAGAAAAGGGGTTTTTCCCCAGCAAAATTTGTTTCACATAAAAACATATAAACAACAGTATCGCTGCTGGGGCCCCCCCGGGGGGGGGGTTTATCAAAAAGGGAGGAATGCATGGGGATCCAAGCATTTGGGACCCCATATTTTTTTATAGCTTATTTTAATATTTAAGGGTGGATAAGAAAAAAACCCTTTATGGGGTTCAAAAATTGGGGTTGACAGGGGAAATTTCCCAATGATTGCCTAAATTAAAATTCCTAAAAGTCTCTTTTTGGCCCAATTTTTTTAAATTTCCCAATACTTTAGGGGCCCCAGTTTTAAATTTCTATAGCCACTAATGGTCAAAAATGGATTGAAATAAGGTTTCTATTTATCATAAGATGTGTACAGTTTTACAGGTAGAGATATTTTATTATTCTTGCAAAAAAAAGATTGCATTAGTTTTACTTGCATTGTAAGTCATATTAAAGGGTGTAAATATACCTACAGAAGAACATGTAATTGACTACAGGATTAAGAGCACTTTGATAAGAAAACAGCGTGCATACCAAAACAATTTTTCTCAAGATTTTTGAAATCGAAATTTGCTGGATATTTTTGGGAATTAAAGGAAAATTTTCCAAACGGTTGAAATCATTTAAAAAGAAAATCGGGGTTTTAAAAAAATTAAAACTACATTAAAAAGTTTTTGGGGTTTCATCAACTTTATCCCAAAATTTTAATTTTGGCCCCCTATTTACAATGAGTTCTTGACTTTTAATTTTTTTTAAAATCGATTTATGGATAATTTTTGTGTTTGGGTTTTTGGGACGTTTTTTTCGGGGGAAATTTGGCCCATTTAAGGGGTTCCAAAAAACCCAAAAGTAAAATCATGTTGTAAGTGGGAAACCAAAACATAAGTAGAAAGGGTCAGCAAACTATTAGACATAGCTACAGTGATGGACTGAGGGGCCTAAGGCCCACCAGTGGAATTTCATTCTTGGGGCCCACCAGTGGAGTTCATTCTGGGGACCCACCAGTGGAGTGGATTCTGGGGGCCCACCAGGGTAGTGGATTCTGGGGACTAGCCAACCAGTGGAGTTCATTCTTGGGCCCCACCTTTGGGAGGGGTTTTCTTGGGGAAACCAACCATGGGGGTTAATTCGGGGGAACCACCAGTGAAATTGATTCTTTGGGCCCACAAGTGGAGTTGATTTGGGGCCCACTCAACATTACTCTAAAAAACCTCCTTTTGCTTTTTGATCTTTCTCCCCTTTTTCTGCCCCCCCCCCAAAGAATATAAGCAATTTAAAAGCACCCCAAGCCCTGCCACGTTCAGGGGCCCACTTGGGGTTTCCCCTATCCTCATGTTGGCCAGTCCAAGCCTGCATAGCTACATTTGCAATGGGTGGGGCTAATGTACAAAAAAGTAGGTATAGCCTTTATTGTAGATGGAGCTAGTGCACAAGTAAATTAGGCATTGACCTCATTCAGCTATATCAACAAAAAACTCAAACAAATTTTCTAGCCCCTAGTATGAACAAAAATATTATGTAAAAAGCATAGTAATTTTTGAAACTAAATTTCCCAACATGATCCTGTTAAACATATACATTAAACTGATAACATATAAGCCCAAGGTGTGACAGGTCGCAAAACATGGCATCTCTCATAGCTCCAGCGATGTCACTGTCTATCTATCTATGTAAGGTTGCTGTTAGCATTCAGCAGTACTACCAAGCTCAGAAAGAGGAGAGGAAGGACATTTCTTCTTACAGGACATCCCTACCTATATATACTTGGTAGCTTGGTAGCACTTTTGAAAGCCAACATATTGTCCATAGTAAACAGCACTCTATCCCCGGGAAAAGTTATTTTGGGAGGGTTTTGCAGTTTTTCCCAAATAAGAAGGATTTTTAGGAATACTTTCTAACATACACCCCCAATTGGAAGGAAAAAACCAATTTTAAACAGAACGGGAATTATAGCACACTATGAATCTCTACAACATGGATATGTAAACTGGTCACATGAGACCTAATAGTCCCATGTATCAAGCAGATATACAGGGAGTAGTCAGCATCCAAAGCATAAAATTTAAAACAATTGAAAAATTTTAAATTTTTTTAAAATTTGGGGTTTTTTTTTCCAAAAATCCCCAACAGACCCTTATTTTACAAAATTTTTTAAAAGGGGAAAATGCAGCAAAAAAATTTTGTTTCTTTTTAAAAAAGGGGGGAAATTTCCCCTAAATTAGCGGGTTTTCACATTCCCCAGCCAGCTTTTCTTTCAATTGTTTCCCCCTCAGCCTGTGGGTGGTTCTGTAGCAGTGATTAGCATATTTACCCTTTTTTCTAAATAACTTGCTGAGAAATTACAAAGAGCAGTGCAGGAGATCTAATCTGTACACAGGAGTGAAAGCAAAGGCTCATCAATAAAGCAACAGCTAATTAGTTTTTCTCCGGAGCTAAGTCTATCCATGGGGTGATGTCATTCCCTGCTCTCTGCCTTCTGCTCAAATTGGATAACAGAGTATGGTCTTGTATGCAGGTTACCATAAAACCTGTGTGAATTAAAAGAGTACAAAAAAAATGCTTTTATTTTTTTTGGGGTTAAGTAAAAATCATTGACAACTCACAGAAAAAAAATTTTCTTTCCATTTAAAACAAAACAAACTTTTTTAAATTTTTCATTAAAAAATACCCGCAATAGCAAAAATATATATTCCAATGATAAGTAGCAGACATCAAAGAGTCACATAGGGAGGCACACAAACAATATATAATCCTTTGAGCAGTAAGTTATCAAACATATTATTCATATAAATTATGATGATACACTCACGGTTTTTAAAAGATCCCCAAAACAGGAAACCATTTTGATGACTGAAATACCCATATACCTATATTGAAAAATTTTTTTTTTTCAAGCATCCAAACAAAGCAAAAAAAAACATCTACCAACTCACCCCCAACGGGGGGGAGGGAGCCCCCGCCTACCGGGGGTCCCTGCTTTTTCCCCGGGTTTCCCCACCCTTTAAAAGTAATTAAGATAGAAAAAACATAAAGAAAATCCAACGTGTTTCACCCGATTTGGTTCCCCTAGGGGGCGAATGATTTCTCAGATAAATTAATGTGGTTTTTGGCCCCAATGTGTAGATGCCCTAAGATTTTACAACAGGGGGTTGAAAATCTTCAAACCCCATGGGACCCAAAGCTCCAACCCCAAAACCCAAACATTTAAACCTTTAAAAAAGTCAAGTAATAGGGTACCTTACACTTTTTTTTGCCAAATTGGGCGCCCTTAAAAATATAAGGGCCCAAAACCCCCCCCTGTTTCACAACCTAGGGCCCCGGGCGCCAAACAACATGGTCCGGCATTTTAATAAACCAAGATGAAAACTTTCCGGGGAACAAAATCCGAAATGTTTAAATTGGAACACTTCGCAATGGAAATGGTTCCACCAAGCTTCTAGGATGCCCCCTTTTAAATAGGGCATTTTTTACCCTTTAGAAGTTACGAGATACAATACACACAATCTAAGGCGCATAGGAAGACGCAACTTATAATAATGAACATTGCGCCCAGCCTACCAAAACATTTTTAAAAATTTTCAGTTTTTACAAGACACTAAAAACAATTTAAAGATCTCACTTCGCACCACTGCATAGTATGCCTACTGAATCTACTAAAGATGGTTAAATATAAAATGATAATATGGTGGAAAAATGGATGGCCCTACATTTTTTAACAAAAATTTATAAACCCTATAATAAACAAATATTTATATAAGGGGATAAAAAACCCCCCATGGTTAGATAACCCCCGCCATTTTTCCCCGGAAACCAATAAAAAGGACTAGTGATGAGCGATTTTTGTCAAATATTGTTATCGATTTGTTTTCAAAATCGGCAATTATTTATGACGATATCCCGATGTCCCCAAAAAAACAGGTTAAACCCCGTTGACCATTAAAAATCTATGGGGGAAAAAAAACAGCTTTTATTCTTACACCCAAACAGGGGGGGAGAAGCTGGGAATTTAAAATCCAAAACAGCAAAAATGGGTAGTGCTACCCTCTTAGGCAAAAAATAGGCCCAAAAAGAGTCCAGAAAAAAAAAATGACAGACTATTCCCTAAACCCGTCTTGTACCCCAGCAAAACCATTAAACCGGGATGACCCACAAATTAAAAAAAGCAAAGGGCAGTATTATTTGAACCATCATTTTACTTGAACTGGACATTGACTACCCTGTCCTGGGAAAGCAGCATGACCCTTAAACCTGCTGACCCCCCCAAAATTAAAAAAGTGGGGGAAAAAGGATCTTTTTTAACCCCCATTTTTGTTGAACTTGGGCAAATTTACTATAAACCCGTCCTGTACCAAAGCATGACCCCTTTAAAACCCTTTTTGCCCCCAGATTAAAAAAAACCTGAAAAAGGGGTCTTTGAACCACCTGGAAAGCGGGTTGGGATTAATCAATGAAAAAAACAAAAGGCGATGCAGTTTTTATGGAAATTTACAAGGGACCGACCCACGATGACCCGGGCCCGACGGTCCTGCAAACCCAAGATCCCCCTGGCTTGCGTTTTTTTTCCCCCCACTGGAAAGGGGCCCCTTCTCTCGTACCTCAAACCCCAATGTCCCTTTCACCCCTCTTTGCCCGCTTTCCAAACCCGCATTTGCTCCATGTTCAGAAAGAAAAAATTTAAAAAAGGGATGGAAGAGGTTTTGGGCAGGTTTTCTTATTGAAAACGGCAAATAAAAGCATTTTTAAATCCCTCTAAATTTTCCCAAAAAGGGCCCAAATAGGATAAAAAACAGAATTGTTTCTAACGAATACCCGTGAAATGCGGGCTTATTGAAAAAAACCATAAAAACCCAAAACAACAGTGTTCTCACTTCAGTTTCCCCCGGGGGTTTACAACTGCCCCCGTAGGACTAGGAATTTTAAAAGTTTTTAAAAAACTATCATCCAAATTTGCTATCTTCCCAAACAAGGGTTCCCCCGAGTGCAATTTAAAAATAATTTAAAAAATTAAACGGATAAAAAAATTTTCGTTTTTTTTTCCCGCAATGGGAAAAAGAGAACAGTTTACTTAAAGGGTTTTCTGTATTAAAATTGGGATACAATGTGGCTATTTTTAACAAAAGGGGCCCCACCAAGTGCAATACAGCTATTTAAAATTTTTATGGATAACAAAAAAGGGGGGTTTTTGCACCATTTAAAACACCAAAAGTTACAAAAAAAATTTTCCCGTTTTCCAAATTTAAGAGAAGGTTTCTTTTTCAAAAAATGGGCCGCACCCCCCTGCAAAAACAGCTTTTAAAAGTTACACGGGTGAGAAAATTTCATTTTTTTTAGCAATGGGCACACAAAAAAAATTTAAATAGAAAATTTTTTGTATCCAAAATTTAAAAACAACGTGGCTATTTGAAAAAAAAAATGGGAAGCCCCAAAAAAAAAGGTACAATTTCACCTCAGGTCAAGGTTTTTGGGGGCCAAAAAAAAGGTTTAAGGGGAAAAAAGCCATTTTTAATGCCCGGTTTAAAACGAGTCTGGGGGTGCACAATAGCACCCCCCTTTCTAAAGCCTGTTTTTTGTCTTTTTCCGTCCGTCCGCCCAAGCAACACACCCCCCGGCGGCCCGGACAGCAATAGGGTGCTTCTTTAAAAGTTTTCCCGTCCCCAAACCCAAAAAAAGAACTGAAAATTTTTAATTACCTATATTGTAATGTTTACAGCTAAAACATTGTTGTCTGTGTGAAAAAAAGATTTTAAAAACTGTGGGCTCTGGGGCTGAGCTGTATTTAAGGAGACACGCCGCAACATCTTTGGGTCTAATGTTAGACACTGAAAGACAGATGCTAACGGGAAAACCTTTTTTTCTATGCAAAAAGGGGGGGGTCATGTGTTTTTCCAGCCAATGACAAAACCCAAAAACATCACAGTCATGGGCGTCGCCCCCCCCAGCTTTACCCTACTATAGCTCTAAGCTGAAATTTTCTGGCCCCCCAAAAAAGACCCGGAACTGTCCCCCTTTATGTTAAAAGTTAATATTTCTTTGGAGAAAACCCCCTTTTAAAAACAAATTTTTATATTAAACACAGAAAAGCATTTGTTTTTCAAAAATTTTGGGGGCTATCGTAAGGGGTCACCCCCCCGTTCTCCCCGACACCCCCGGGCCTCCTGTCCGTTTTCGTAAAACCTCCAGGCCGGACTTTACCCAAAAAAAAAATTTTTTTCTTCTGGACACCCTGATTCCTTTTCAAGGGGTCCTCTACCCAAGTTTTGTACTTATATCTTCAAAATTTTTTTCCCAAATTTTATTTGGGTGTCTCTTGAAAAGGAAAACCGCCGAAACGTCGATAAAAAAAATTACATCAGTCTCACATTTGGGTCCCCTATTATTTTAAAAGCACTTGTTGAGCCCGTCCCCTTTTATATTTTTCCCTTTAAATTTATCTTTTGGGATTATCCTTTTTTCCTTGTTTATATTCCCTGTAAAAAATTTTTTTTTTGGAATGATTTTGCCTCACATAAAAAAATACATTAATTACCTCACGAGCTTTTCGGCTTTGGTTGGCAGGGAAAACTATTAATTGATTCTTGGGCCCGACAAGCCCCCTTTCCCCCAAATTTCACCCTTTACTAATTTAAACCCCCACTGGTGTGCATAACCCTTTTTTCTTCCCATATCGTATAGAAGTTGATAAACAAGTAAAAAAAAAACATCCACTTTTTGGGGGAAAAATGAAAGAAAACCCTTTTGTAGACATTTGGTAAAGGGTTTTTATCTTTTTGCAAAGGGCTGTTTTCATGAAAAAATTTTGGACACAAAAGGGTTTAAAATCAGTTTTTTTTTAAGGAAAAAAAGCAAAGCAGCCATTTTTCAACATGATATTTAGTTTTAAAACCCCCCTTTGAACATCAAAAAATCCTGGGTTTAAAATGAGGTCAGAAATCTCTCCCCTACTATAAAGAAACCCCAACCCCAAAAAAAACGAAGGGGTGAAAATTTTTTTAGACAGCTATAGATTTAACTTTCATCTATGTCTTTTTGTGTCTTCTCTGTCTATCCTGGCTTTTCCCATTTGGACACCGTCAGGAGAGCATCTGTTCTGATCGAATCTCTTTTATTTTATGCTTCAGACTAAATATGTTGAAGTGTAGAGGGAATCCAGAACCTGTTAAAAAGAATGAAATACTTCAATCAGTTTTTAGTATTTCAGATCTTGTGTATCCATAAGATAAAGCTATGAAATGGAAAATAAACCTGTTTCCCACCCGGAAAACCCAAAAATTTTTATTAGGTATTTAAAATTTTGGCCTCATTGGCAGATAAAATAACCTTTTTTCTTTACCCGTAGGAAAATAAAAGATGAGCTGAGGATCACATTATTCACAAAAGGATCATAAAAGGATCACATTGTTATAGGGCAATTCTGATGTAATATTATATAGATACTTTTTTTGGGGGGTTGTAGGGGAAAATGGGTTTGTAATGTTATTAGTATGGAGTAACCTTTTTTGCATAAAAAACAGAGAGAAACATTTATTAGGCCTTGTACTCTAATCCTGCTCCAAGGTGCAAAAGCATTTCAAATGTTTTAATATGATAAAACTGAAAAGCTTGCACATAAAAAAAATTTTAAAGTAAGTGTTTTATAAAGGGGTTTCCTTTAAATCTTTTTTAGATCCCGCTAAAACTTAAATTACGTAAACAAAGTAAAAAGGGTTTTAAAAATATTTTGTTTTCATTTAGTTTATATTTCTATGACCCCTGAGATGTAATTATTATTAATGTTTTAGGGTACTGAATAAGCCAAGAGGTTTAAGGGACAAAAAATTTGGGCAAATAACAATAAAGAACATGCTGATACAATTGGAGAGAGGACCTTGCCCATTAGAGATTACAATCTACAATGGAGAAGGGAGAGACAGAAGGTGAGGAACAGTGATGTTTGTACTATGGTGTAGGAATGCAGGGTTATTGTAAATGGTAGGCTATCTGGAAGAGATGGGTTTTAAGGTTGCTTTTGAAACTAGTAAAGGTGGTGGAAAGTCTGAGAGTGTTGCAGTAATCCAGGGAAGAAAATGATTAAAGGGGAAAAAAACAAGCTTTTTTTTAGTTTCCCAAATTTAAGAAAGGAGAAGGTTTAGAAATTTTTTTTCGATGAAAGGGTTCAGGAGGTGATCAGACCTTGGATATGCTGTTTAAAAAAACAGAAGAGAGTCAATTTTTTCCCCAAAGGGAGCAGACCCTTTTGGTACTGGGGAAAAGATAGGTATGATAATTTGTTTGAAAAAGATAGTTTGATAGAATTTGATAGATAGATTTGATAGTAGGGTAGAATTTAGATAGATGGATGAAGGAGTATATGGCTAAATAGACAATTTTGGGGGTCCTGGAAAAAAAAGAGTTAACAATTTAGCCAAAGATGTAGGTTTTTGAGTGTTGTCAAACATGCAAGTGGGATGAAAGCCCTATATGCTTTTTAAATTCACAAAGCAAATGGTATAAAGAGAGAGAAGAGCAGTGGGCATAGAATTGATCCCTGAGGGACCCCAATAGAGAGGCCAAAAGGAAGAGAAAGAGAGAGTGAGAGACATTGAGCATCCGATCTGTGAGATAAGAAGAGATCCAAAAAGAGCTAAATCTGTGATGAAAAGGAAAGAGGGGATTTGTAAGAGTAGGAAGTGATCAACAGTGTCAAAGGCAGAGGACAAAACTGGGGCAACCCAAATAGTGGGGGTGAGGCCCTTTTTTGGTTTTTTTTTCATGTCATTCCCCGGGCTTTAGGGTTTGTGCAGTTTTTTGGGAGAGTTGGGGGGGGTTTGGGAAAAACCCAAATTCAAAGTGCAAGAAGTGAGTTAAATGAAAGGAGGATAATTAAAGATATAGGTGCTGTTCGAGAAATTTTTAAGCAAATGGGAAAAGAACATTTTTAAATCCTACTTTTGAAAAATTTTACAAAATGTTGTCACTAGGTAGTTAAGGGCCAAAATTTTCCAAATTTTGGGATTTTAGGAAATTGGAAAAAAAAAAATTTTAAACCCCAGTATTTAAAAATTTTTATTGTTTTTCCCCCCGGGTTTAACCCGTTTTTGAAAAGTAATTTTTTTATTCTTCAGATCACACCAATTAGCACAATGCAAAAATTTGGGTAGTCTCTATAACATTTTACTTTGAAAAAAATTCTTAAATAAAAATGTGCTTTGTATCATCGTATTTTGACAGTGTAGCCCTAATAAGAATAACAGGAATAACGGGCAGTCTCAGGACTATCAGCTCACCTTACTGTTGCTAAGAGCTGGTGCTTGCATTTTGTTTCGTTTTGTTTAGTTCTCTGTTGCTTCTGTTATGCCCTGTGTCAGTTTCTCAGTGAGTTCTCTTTGGTAGGTCTGTGCTGTTTTGGTTAAGCTCAGCATAGCTGAATGACATTGTCAGGGATATCATCAGGGATGAGATAGAGCCTGGTGTTAGAGTTGGAAAAAAGCTAGTTGTTAGGGTTAGGTATTGTTTGGTGCCTTTCTTCTGGATTTATGTAATTTATCATTCCATCTCCATCCGTGCCCTTGTCATCGTCCATCTTTTTCTAATGGTAAGTCATTGCATTTATTTTTCATACACATTTCATATTACTTGCTTGTGACTACTGTTTGGCTTTATTCCGTCATAAGCTTTGTTTGTCATCTGTGTCAACCAGTGTCATTATAAACCCTTATGTTACGGTTCCGGACGCGGAAGTGGATCCACTGGACCACCACAAGCGATGGTGTAAGCCACGCCAGGGAACGGAATCTAAGTAGGTCCCGGTTTTCACCAGAGCCCGCCGCAAAGCGGGATGGACTTGCTGCGGCGGGAGACACACGTGTAAAGGAGATCCCGGAAGATATCGTTCACAAATTCTTGGAAGACTGCTGGGGCATTGCACAGACCGAAGGGCATGACGAGATATTCAAAGTGTCCATCCCGTAGGGGTTAAAAGCAGTCTTCCACTGATCCCCCTCTCGAATGCAGATGAGGTTGTAGGCCCCTCGCAGGTCAAACTTGGAGAAATTTTTGCTCCGCGAAGCCGGTCAAAAAGTTACGTGATCAGCGGCAAGGGATATCGTTTTTTCACCGTGATTTTGTTAAGGCCCCAAAATTCGATACACGGACGTAAAGAGCCATCTTTCTTCTGCACGAAGAAAAATCCTGCCCCCGCCGGGGAGGAGGATTTGCGTATATAGCCCTTCTGCAGGTTGTCCTGAATGTAGGTCGACATGGCCTGGGTCTCCGGTACCGACAGTGGGTAAACCCTGCCCCTAGGAGGACTGGCTCCCGGCAGTAGATCGATAGGGCAGTCATAGGGGCGATGAGGCGGAAGGCTCTCGGACTTCTTATCCCAGAAGACGTCCGAGTAATCCCGGTATTCCGTAGGCAAACCTGGCAGAGGCCTGGAGGACGGTTGGGAAGGAACGGAGCGCACCGGGCGAGGTGCCACCAGGCAAGAGTTCCAGCAGTCAGGTCCCCAGCGCACGACCTCGCCTGTCATCCAATTAAGCGTAGGGGCATGGCGCTGCAGCCACGGGAGCCCCAACAGGTTTCACAGAGGAAGACCGAGACAGTACGTAGAGGGAGATCTTCTCCTTATGCAGGGCGCCCACGTGGAGGGTCACCGGCTTGGTCCTGTACCGGATGGCGTCTCCAAGCAGCTCCCCTGTGACGGAGGATATCACCAACGGCTTCTCCAGACTAACCACAGGAAGCTGGTAACGGGATACAAGGGCGGCGTGGATAAAGTTCCCGGCGGAACCAGAGTCCAGGAACGCAGGAGCCTGGAATACAAGACCCGAGTCAGTCCTGATCTCCACCGGCATAGTCAGGCGTGGGGAGGAAGAGTTCTCACCTAGGGATGCCTCCCCAACATAGCCTAGGTGCGGGCGTTTCCCGGACGTTGGGGGCGAAGCGGACAGCTCCTCCGAAAATGATCCGGACTGGCGCAGTACAGACATAGCTTCTGTGCGCGCCGACGGGATAATTCCTGCTCAGAAATGTGGACTTGATCCACCTGCATGGGTTCCTCCTCAGATGGTAGAGGAAGCGGCAGTGGAGGCCTCTGGAACACCGGAGCCAGGCGTGGCAGACGGCGGGGTCGCGCCAGGTCGCGATCTTGGCGGAGCTCTTCTTGCCTCTCTGCGAAGCGCACGTCAATGCGAGTGGCCAGGTGGATTAATTCGCTTAAAGAGGATGGCAAATCTCTTGCGGCAAGGGCGTCCTTGATACTGCTGGAAAGGCCTTTCTTAAAGGTGGGCGCGCAGGGCGGGCTTTCATTCCGGGAAACAACTCTGATGCCAGGGTGCGAAACTGTACTGCGTACTCTCCGACTGAAGTTTCACCCTGGCGTAGGTTCAAGATTTGCCGTCTCTGCAGAAGATGCTCGGGTGGCTCCCTCGAAGACCCTGCGGAATTCAGCGAGGAAGGCATGCAGATACTCAGTCACAGGATCGCCCCTGTCCTATGAGGTGTAGCCCAGGCCAGGGCCTTCCCGGACAACAGGCTGACCACAAACGCCCCCTTGGAACGTTCAGACAGGAATTGGTCCCCCATTAACTCAATGTGCATGGTGCACTGGGTGAGAACCCCTGAAGAGCTTGGGATCACTGTCAAATTTGGCAGGCAGCGACAAACTGAGCTTGGGTCCCAACGGAGCCAGTGGAATCGCCGGAGCGGGAGCGGCCACAGGAGGAGGTGGAGGTTGCTGCTGGGCGGTGACGAGCTGCTGCACCATGGCGGTCAACTGATCCAGCTGTTGCCCTGCTTGGCCAGTTGCTGAGACTGTCGGGTCACCACGCGACAGAGGTCCGCCACACTGGGCAGCGGTACCTTGGCGGGATCCATGGCCGGATCTTACTGTTACGGTTCTGGACGCGGAAGAGGATCCACTGGACCACCACAAGCGAGGGTGTAAGCCACGCCAGGGAACGGAATCTAAATAGGTCCCGGTTTTCACCAGAGCCCGCCGCAAAGCGGGATGGGCTTACTGCGGCGGGAGTCTACCAGGTCGTTACCCTGACGTGACTTGCTTGGGGGTGGCACCCAAAAGTATAGCGTGGTGCAAAATCGTCTGGCAGGCTCGTAGTCGGGGTCAGGCAGACGGTCAGGGCAGGCAGCTATGGTTCGTGGTCGTGGACAGGCAGGCGGTCAGGGCAGGCGCCAGAGATTCGTCGGCAATAGACGCTAGCGAGGATCCGCTACACGGAAGATCAGGACGAGACAATAGGGAACGCTTTCTCGATAGGCAAGGCACTAAAGATCCGGCAGGGAGCGGGCGGAAGCGCCCAGGTGAAATAGAGGCAGTGCCCGGCAATTACCCAATTACCGGCGCACTGCCCCTTTAAATCTCACAGAGCCGGCGCAAGCGCGCCTTAGATCACAGGGGCGCGCGCGCCGGCCAGCAGGAGGCTGCAGGGACACAGGAGCGCGGCCGGGTAAGTACTGGCGCGCCGGAGGGCGAGTGCGCCCGCCGCCCGACACCCGGGCAGCGGCGGCACTCGTCCCGGGGACCGGGGCAGAGCTGCGCCGGCGCCCGCAGGAGGGGTCGCGGGCGCCGGTCGCAACACCTTACTTTAACACTAACTTTAATATTTTAATCTGAGTTGTGTGAGGACTTTTTTTTTTGCACAGTGACCTCTGATTTCTAGTGATACTATTTTGGTGTACTGTACATGTAGCCTTTTAATCACTAATTATTCCAGTGTTTTCTGGAATTCAACATGACCAAATAACAGCAAATCTGGCAAAGGTTATTTAATTGGTTTTTTTTTTTTAAATTTACTAAGTGGGGTAAACAACATAATATTTTAATAGTTCAGACTTTTCCAGATATAGCAATATCAATTATGTTTATACAGTGGGGAAAAAAAGTATTTAGTCAGCAACCAATTGTGCAAGTTCTCACACTTAAAAAGATGAGAGTGGCCTGTAAATGACATCATACAGTGGTGGCCAAAAGTATTGGCACCCCTGCAATTCTGTCAGATAATACTCAGTTTCTTCCTGAAAATGATTGCAATCACAAATTCTTTGGTATGAATATATTAATTTATTTTGCTTGCAATGAAAAAACACAAAACAGAATGAGACAAAAATCAAATCATTGATCATTTCACCCAAAACTTCAAAAATAACTGTGAACAACCGCTTCCGGTAACCATCAATGAGTTTCTTACAATGCTCTGCTGGAATTTTAGACCATTTTTATTTAGCAAACTGCTCCAGGTCCCTGGGGATTTGAAGGGTGCCTTCTCCAAACTGCCATTTTGAGATCTCTCCACAGGTGTTCTATGGGATTCAGGTCTGGACTCATCGCTGGCCACTTTAGAAGTCTCCAGTGCTTTCTCTCAAACCATTTTCTCGTGCTTTTTGAAGTGTGTTTTGGGTCATTGTCCTGCTGGAAGACCCATGACCTCTGAGGGAGACCCAGCTTTCTCACACTGGGCCCTACATTATGCTGCATAATGCCATGCACACGGTCAAGCAAATCCAGTTGCCAGAGGCAGCAATGCAACCCCAAAACATCAGGGAACCTGCACCATGTTTGGACTGTAGGGACCGTGTTCTTTTCTTTGAATGCCTCTTTTTTTTCCTGTAAAACTCTATGTTGATGCCTTTTCCCAAAAGCTCTACTTGTGTCTCATCTGACCAGAGAACATTCTTCCAAAACATTTTAGGCTCTCTCAGGTTTAAAATTTGGGCAAACTCCAGCCTGGCTTTTTTATGTCTCGGGGTAAGAAGTGGGGTCTTCCTGGGTATCCTACCATACAGTCCCTTTTCCTTTCAGACGCCGCGGATAGTACGGGGTTTACACTGTTGTACCCTCGTACTGCAAGGCAGCTTGAACTTGTTTGGATGTTAGTCGAGGTTATTTATCCACCATCCGCACAATCTTGCGTTGAAATCTCTCGTCAATTTTTCTTTTCCGTCCACATCTAGGGAGGTTAGCCACAGTGCCATGGGCTTTACACTTCTTGATGACACTGCGCACGATAGACACAGGAACATTCAGGTCTTTGGAGATGGACTTGTAGTCTTGAGATTGCTCATGCTTCCTCACAATTTGGATTCTCAAGTCCTCAGACAGTTCTTTGGTCTTCTTTCTTTTCTCCATGCTCAATGTGGTCCACACAAGGACACAGGACAGAGGTTGGGTCAACTTTAATCCATGTCAACTGGCTGCAAGTGTGATTTAGTTTTTTGCCAACACCTGTTAGGTGCCACAGGTAAGTTACAGGTGCTGTTAATTACACAAATTAGAGAAGCATCACATGATTTTTCAAACAGTGCCAATACTTTTGTCTACCCCCTTTTTATGTTTGGTGTGGAATTATATCCAATTTGGTTTTATGACAATTCTTTTTGTGGTTTTCCATTGAAGACAAATGAAATGAAGATAATAATACCAAAGAATTTGTGATTGCAATCATTTTCAGGAAGAAACTGAGTATTATCTGACAAAATTGCAGGGGTGCCAATACTTTTGGCCACCACTGTAGGTAGATCTCAACTATGAGAGACAAATCCCGAAAATCACATTGTCTGATTCGTAAAGAATTTATTTGCAAATTATGGTGGAAAATAAGTATTTGGTCACGTGCAAACAAGCAAGATTTCTGGCTCTCACAGACCTGTAACTTCTTATTTAAGAGGCTCCTCTGTCCTTCACTCATTACCTGGAGTAATGGCACCTGTTTCAACTTGTTATCAGTATAAAAGACACCTGTCCACCACCTCAAACAGTCACACTCCAAACTCCACTATGGTGAAGACCAAAGAGCTGTTGAAGGACACCAGAAACAAAATTGTAGCCCTGCACCAGGCCGGGAAGACTGAATCTGCAATAGGCAAGCAGCTTGGTGTGGAGAAATCAACTGTGGGAGCAATAATTAGAAAATGGAAGACAGATAGGACCACTGATAATCTCCCTCGATCTGGGGCTTCATGCAAGATCTCACCCCGTGGGGTCAAAATGATCACAAGAATGGTGAGCAAAAATCCCAGAACCACATGGGGGGAGGACCTAGAGAATGACCTGCAGAGAGCTGGGACCAACATAACTACCATCAGTAACACACTACGCCGCCAGGGACTCAGATCCAGCAGTTCCAGATGTGTCCCCCTGCTAAACCCAGACGCACTATACACTCATTTAATGCACCTTTAAACTGGCATGGCGGCGCCTCTTTTCTGACATGTCGCCCTTAATCTTTAATATTTGTTTACATTTTTTGTCTAGGGAACTCATATAACCTTTATGTATTGCATTACACTGCACTGTGTCTATTTGATTTTTCTATTAAGCCCTGTGTCTTGGAGAACATCATAAAAGTCTAGGAAGGCAGACTTGGCAGCCTTTGTTAAGCCTCCAGCTTCGATAACAACCAAACAGCACCCCTGATCACTTTGCAGGGAGGCAATTGGATGACAGAAGAAAATCCTCTCCCTCTAATGGCTCAGATGTTGTGGTTGCTATTGACTGCAGCAATAAAGAGGTTAAAATCTGGTATCAGAGTATATTTGGCAGATGTTTACATAGGGTTCATTTAACTCATGGAAATTAAACATTTGCTGTTGGATTCCCTCATCAGATTATAAATAATCATTGCAGCTTTCACTGCTATGTTACAAAGCACTGCTATGTTACAAAGTCAAACATTTTAATTGCCTTAAAGGCTGGAAAGTGATCATGTGTGTAGATTTAGTGGTAGATACCCTGTCCAAGTACCGTGGCTGTAAATTTATCCATTTTAGGGTAGAGTTCTTGTGACAAGACAATGACTGCAATATATATATATATATATATATATATATTATATTATATATATATATATATATATATATATATATATATATAGTCGAGTACCATTATTGTGAGCACTTTTTAATTTCTACGTCAGTAACACATAGCTCGTGAAGGAAGTCACGTTTTGTGCTTTGGCTTGGTAGTCCTATTAGGTGAGCGATGGGCTGTTTGCACACATAGTCGTTGCTATTATTGGTAAAAGTGGGGATTTATGCAAAAAGGGATGATTATTGGCCTTTAGGCTTAGGGAGACCGTATTTCTGAAACTACCCAGTTTGTGGACTGTTCGTGTGCTGCTGTGGTGGAAGTGTATTGTGAATAGTTAGAGGGCACCATTGCGAATAAGCGACAAGCAAACTGCAGAATACCATGTGACATTGATGTGGGAGGTAAACTTCAGCTATGAAGTTTTATGAGAGCTGACTGACGCACTAGAGTGGGGCAGCTCACCATGAAATGAACAAGGGGACTACCAAACGTGAGTCCAAAGCAAAAGTTCAGCGAACCCTACTGTGTATAGGGCTCTAAAGCAGACAAATGGTCACTGTGTCTCTGCTAACAAAGTCCCATCAACTAAAAAGGCTTAAAATTTTATGGGAGTATAATAAATGGACCTCCACTGATTGGCAAAGGGTTGCCTTCTCCAATGAACATATATTAATGTGAGAAACCATACTCCACAAGCATAGAATGTGTTTGAATCAATTAGATTATTTTATAAAAATTTCACTGCAAAACAGGTAAGTAAACTCAGAAGGTATTTCAAACATTGGTCAGAAAGATTTATGATTTCAGGTGAGTATTGCTGTGGAAATTTAAACAGCAGCATTTCAGGCAAAACCCTTCAGTTACATGAAGATGAAGCTAGAAAGGAGCTAGATGCAGGATGATGGACCTGCAGGAGAAAAGCGCTAGCTGCTCTCTAATACACTGATGAGTGGGTGGTGCAGTTTTGGTCTTTCTTAATCAATCCCCTTGCCGGTAAGAGCAGTGTAAGCAATTAGCCCACATATATAAATGCCTTAAAGGGAACCTGTCACATAGGTTATGCCCCTCTTGCTGAGGGCAGCACAAGCTAGTGTCAGACCTGCTGTTTCCAGCTCTGTGTCCCTTATTCTGTAAGATGCTGTAGTTTCAGGTATTTAAAGTGGTTCTCCAGGAAAAGAAGAAAACTAAATACATAAACTACATGTCTTAATGAAGAAATTCCTAAATATATTTCATCAGAAAAGTCTGCTTGTTTTGTCTACGGGAATAATCATTATATAAGAACAAAATGGCAATGGGCTCCTTCCTGTGCAGAAACCTGTCCTACAGGAAGTAGAATAGACTCTGAGTTACTTCCTGGTTATGCTGACTGACATCACTGGGCATGCGCTGTGCTTAGTAGTATAAGGGACGGATCTGCAGAGTAGAAAGGACACTGAGGGCTGTACTATATATATATGTATGTATATATATATATATATATATATATATATATATATATATATATATATATACTGTATATATACATATATATAAATTTGGTGTGGATGTAGTATACAGAATCTACAGCTCAGCCCGGGGGAGTTAGGCGCGCCTAGTAATTGTAACTCCGCCCACTAGGCCAGTGAGGAGAAAGGTCCAACATGGCGATAATATACGATAAAACAGCTTTTGAAAGTCATTCACACAGTGGATTTTACATAGATTTACTACTTATACTGTATCTAGTATTACTGCATATATGTTCTTATTTTTTTGTCTTTGTTACACAACCCCTTTAAGTAGTTTGCAGCCTGTTGTGTCAGAGAAGAGTCCACTTCATTCATAAGCAGGCATTAGTTCCACCTACCCACAGATAGCTCTGCCCACTATTCGTGGGTGGGCGGGACAAGTCTGTTCATGAATAAGCTGGACTATTTTCTGGCTGAAAATTACCAAATTTGAGCATTTAGGGGGACATGTATGAAAACTGTCTTGGTCTAAAACTTTCTTTGTTGCCCATAGCAACCAATCAGAGCGCCCGTTTTATCTCTCAGAGCACCAGATGAAATGTAAGGGGAACTCTGATTGGTTGCTATGGGCAACAAAGAAAGTCTTAGGCTATGTTCACACGGCTTAAATTGGGATGTATTTCGCCCCGTACTTCGTGCCGTACTGCGCTCAATACGGGGCGAGATACGTCCCAGTCATTACAGTACTCCACAGTTCTCATAGAGAACTATGGATTATGCCTCCTCTCCCCGCTCAGACAGATAGATAGATCATACTTGCCAAATTTTGAAAGTGAAAAAGCAGGAGATTTGAATAGGCAGCTCACGAAATTTGCATGGCCATGCCCATCTTGATGGTGAGCCACACCCCTTTGAAAAAGCCACACCCACTCCACCTAACTGCATAACGGCTCTGGAAGAAAACCAGGTTGTTGCCCCCACTAGCCAGATATTAGCCCTCTTTTGCCAGGTAGTGCCCATTATAGCCAGGTAGTAGCCCCTATAGTCAGGTAGATGCCCCTTACAGCCAGGTAGATGCCCCCTTGTAGCCAGGCAGTGCCCCCTTGTAGCCAGTAGTGCCCCCTAAGGCCAGGTAGTGCCCCCTTGTAGCCAGGCAGTGCCCCTTGTAGCCAAGTATTGACCCCATTAGTCAGGTATTGCCCCCTAAGGCCAGGTATTGCCCACTTGTAGCCAGTTATTGCCTCTTGTAGCCAGGTATTACCCCCATTAGCCAGATATTGCCCCTTGTAGCCAGGTAGATGCCCCCATTAGCCAGACAGTGCCCCTTGTAGTCAGGTATTGCCCCTTGTAGTCAGGTAGATGCCCCCATTAGTCAGACAGTGCCTCTTGTAGCCAGGTATTGCCCTTTGTAGTCAGGTAGATGCCTCCATTAGCCAACAGTGCCCCCCATAGCTAATAGAAATAAAATAATAAAATCTACTTACCCTGCAGCGCGGCCAGGTCCTGAGGCTGCTGACTGAGTAGTCTCAGCGACGCAGGGGTTGTGAGTGCAGCCACCCGTCACACCCCCTGCGACACTGAGGTGTATGTACAGCGCCCACCGGGCGGGTGAAGCGGCCGCGGCGGCCGCTTCACCCGGCCATAGGAACGGCCAGACGGCGCAAGAGTAGCGTCCTGACGCTACTCCGGCGCCGCGGTCATTTAAAGAACCCCCGCTGCCTTTTGGCGGCGGGAGGTTCGCCGACTCTGCCGGGGTGGCGGTGGGTGATCCCCATTAGCGGGAACCCCCCGCCAAAAGCAGGAGAGTTGGCATGTATGAGATAGATGTGTATGTGTATAGTGTATTACAGGAGAAAGATTGGACAAAAATTATACATTGTTTTGATTACTGCAAGTTTATTTTAAATTTCATCTTAGTATAAGGAATACTAGAAGAACATAATTATCTTAGACAGTAGTCTAAGCTGAATTTTTGCAGAATATGAGTAAAAACCCAAAAGATTTAAATGAATAAATAAGATAAATAAGAGTGGCTATAAAGTTTCTGTAGGGTGGACTGAAGCGATCATGCTACAATTATTCTTCCTTATACTTTATCACATGTATTCACAAAATTGGAAAACTCTGTGCAGATACATCTCTAGAGTCCGATCAAAGAACCTTCAAGGTGTTATGCACTTTGCAATGTGCCAAGAAGAAAAGCAGATAAAGTTCAATATATAAAAAAACTATGTAATTCTTCACTTTTAGTGGCACATAAAAAACCAACACTGACAACAGTTAAGGCTCAGTGCAGTGTCTAGGTCTAATACTTTCTTTGTTGCTCATAGCAACCAATCAGATCTCCCCTTTCATTTTTTCAAAGCACTATATGAAATGAAAGAGGAGCTCTGATTGCTATGGGTAACAAAGACAGTCTTAGACCAAGATAGTTTTCATACATGAGGCCCTAAAGTGTCTAAACCCTATGTTTATTCAGAAAAAGTTACCACTGTATGAAGGGGAGGATGTCAGAAAATATTAGAATTTTAGGCCATGGGGGGCATTTTTGGTACCCCCACTCACAGAAGGCAGAACAAGTAGGCAAACACTTGCTAACTTGAAGCAAGCTTAGGGAGCTGCAACGGTTACTGACAATCTCACATAATGTTTATAGGCAATCTAAAGAAAGGGCTACAGGCAATCTCACGTAAGGCAATCTAGCGTAATGGTTTCAGGCAATTTCACCTGGGGCCTATAGTGTAGTTGCAGAGTCTTTCAGTACTAAGGAGCACAGCTTGGGGTGGGAACAGCAGATCAAGTATCTGTGGCAGCAACAGATTCTCTCAGTATTTAAAACTTGGTGTTTGCACCAAAACGAACTGAGATGGCTGAATGTTTTCATCATAACGATGAGCATTGCTGGATCTGCTCCAGAATGCTCTCACTCTCTCTGTGCACCTAGGACACCAACATTACTCTCCAATACCTCTAAGTCTCAAGAGCAGCCAATCAATGACTCTTAGAGGCCATTGCGAACATTGCCTTGCACACAATTTAGGCCCATCTGGTAGCCACAGCTAGTACACACAATGGCCATCTTAGCCTTACAACAAAACTCAATATACTAGCACAGGTGTCATACAGTAATGGCAGGCTGGCTGGTTTCACTCCTGACATTGGCACCGACATCTGCTAGGTGGAGCTAGGGTGTGCTACCCAGCTTTTTACTAACTTTTTACTAAGTCCTGTAGAGTTGCTTCATTCTGGCGAATAATTTCCCAGTTTGTATCTAGGCTATCTAGGCCTTAGAATGGTGCACCAATAGGTGTCACTCACTCCCCCACTAATACCTGACACACAGATAAGCCCGTACTTTACTCTGACCAGTGGTTAGTTCTTCATTCTCACCAGCAATGGTGACATCTCTCCATTCTGGGTACTTGAGCACAAACTGCTCTCTACTCAGACTCTCTGTACAGTTTCAGGCACTGTAAGGGTATGTTCACACGGCTTATTTTGGGGCGCATTTCCCGCCTATTTCGTGGCGTTCTGCGCTTACTACGCGGGGAAATGCGCCCCATAATTACGGTAATCCATAGTTCTCATAGAGAACTATGGATTACGCCTCCTCTCCCCACTCATACAATACGATTGGATTGTACGCGCGGGGAGATAAGTGACATGTCAATTACTTGCGGCGGTCATGCGCCGCGAGTAATGCGGGAGTACACGCTGATCAGCGCGAGCTCCCGAAACACACGATGTACTGCTGCGCGTACTGTACGCGCCGCAGTACATCGTGTGAACATACCCTTACACATCACTGTTTATAACTGTGCTAAATATTTAACACATGGTAAGAGACTGAAGAACCTAGCACTCATATGTCATCAAATATATTTTAGCCACAACAGAAAACCAATGCAATTACACAGTTTTACACAGTACATCCCTTCAAGAGATAGACCTTTTTACTCAGGACCTCCCTTTACAATGCTCCTTTAGTACTAAAACATCCTCAGTATGAGAATTTACAGTGTTAACAATAGAAAATTGAAAATAAGCTATCAAGTAAATAAAATAGTGCAAAACTCATTCAACACCGAGATTGGCAGATTCCACATTGGTGCCCTGTGCTTTTCACGGATGAGAGCAGGTTCACACTGAGCACATGTGACAGAGCCTGGAGATGCCGTGGAGAACGTTCTGCTGCCTTCAACATCCTCCAGGATGACCAGTTTGGCAGTGACTCAATAATGGTGTGGGGAGGCATTTCTTTGGAGGGCCGCACAGCCCTCCATGTGTTAGCCAGGGTTATCCTGACTACCATTAGGTTCCAGAATGAGATCTTCAGGCTTATTGTGAGACAATGCTAGGCCTCATGAGGCTGACATGTGTCAGCAGTTCCTGCATGATGAAGGCATTGATGCTATGGACTGAACTATCCGATCCCCAGACCTGAATCTAATCGTGCACATCTAGGACATCATGTCTTGTTCCATCCACTAGGATCATGTTGCACCACAGACTGTCCAGGAGCTAACTGATGCTTTAATCCAGGTTTGGGAGGAGATCCCTCAGGAGAATATCCTCTGCCTCATCAGAAGCATGCTCAGGTGGTTTAGGGAGGTCATACAGGCACATTGAGGCCACACACGCTACTATTACTTATTTCCTTGTCTTGAGGCATTTCCACTGCAGTTAGATCAGCCTGAAATTGGATTTTCCACTTTGATTTTGAGTATCATTTGAGATGCAGATCTCCATGGGATATTAATTTTGATTTTCATTGATCATTTTTATGTTTTATTGTTCTCAACGCATTCCACTATATTATGAATAAAGAATTGCAACTGGAATATTTCATTCATTGAGATCTAGGATTTTTAGTTTTTCCTTTATATTTTTAAGCAGTACATTACAGACATGGCATATCAACAGAATGAACATAATAATGGCATAAACAACAGTAATAGGCACATGCAGTAAAATAGGCAGTGTTTCCACCACAACAAGACTTACATCTGCCTCTAGCATCAGAGACCATCTTACACTAACACAAACCTAAGTATGGGGCTCCATTCATCCAACAGAGGCCAAAAGAGTAACCTTTTGGCCTCCATCAGGTTGAAATATTTTTTTTTTCTACTGTATAGGAAACACAACTGACTGGAGATTTTTACAGTGTGAAGCTACAGGAAAGTATATTTCACTATTTTTGCAGTGGCCCCAGGGATGTTGCTAGAGCCCCTAAACAATCGAGGCACATGCCTTCTGTGTTACATTTTACTCAATAGGACTGGTGTCACACAGCATTTTTTACAGCATATCATGAACTGGGGCATATTTTTTTACAGGTAAAGAAAACATATGTTTCTCTCACTAATTTTATGTATATTCCATCAGTCCATCCCCTCGGCAGTACAGTGTACAATTAAAATCAGCGCTGATAAATTTGCATCTTCATAAACCTTTATTTATGTTCAATAGTGTAATACCTCTAAATAATAGATTCAATCCAAAAAAATTACAAAGCCGCTCACCTCATGTGGTACTTCATGGTCCCATGGAAGGAGCCACTTCCACTTTCAACATAATGGAATCAATACGGGAGGAAAGACCAGGGAGGAAAGTCAGGAGTATTCCAGACAAAAATCCACATTTATTGAAAAATTCTACAACTACATCGAAAATAGGTTCAAATGGTATATTGCAAACAATGCTGATGCGCATTGGAAAACTATTCTCCTTGCTCATAGTACTCTTAATAATAGTCACCAAAGAATACACCTATACATGGGGCACATATATAGCATACATATTATCATCATACTATTACTAAAATAAATCCCACAATTCCAAGATTTTGATAATCTTGGTATTGTGGGATTTTTATTTAGTAATAATACCACAATATGAGGACCAAAAGTGACTACAAGTTGTACACAGGCGCTCTGCAGACAAGATTATAGTGATTATAGTGCAGTTGTGGGATAGTGGAAAAGCCTCAATGAGTTCCCTCAGTAAAATCATATGTGTGACTTATAATTGTATTCTGTTGCATTCTACTGTTTGGCCACAAGATGCCACTGTTTCCGGAATCTGGTCTATGCGGATTATAGACATGTGACAGGAGACACGAGGCAGCAGTCATGTTGGACAGAAGCAGGGAAAGACAAAAGAGATCAGGAGAGGACAGACGCTGGGCGAGTATCCACTCAGCTTTCCTGATTCTGTTAGTCCCTGAACTGTGAGCTGCTCCTGAGAGAGAGAGAGAGGAGTTTGTCTGTCTACATTGATACTGTTGGCAAGGAAAGCACTGTGAAGGAAAGAAAACATTGCAGGGACTGAGAGGAGCGACTACATCTGGGATATCGGCTCCAACAGAGGGGACCCTCAGCTCAGAGCAGTAACTTCCGGCCACCAAAGGGTACACCCAGGTCAAAAACATGCACACCAATGAATCCAGAACTATTTGCAGGCCTGTAGTTAGTCTAGTTAGGGCAGATTTTTTGTCAGGCCATAAGTGTCCTTTCAAGTAAGTTTTCCTGTTTAGGAGCATTGGAGAAGCTTCTCTTAGTACTGTTACTCCTGGAACTGGTTTGCATGTAGGAAAATTTGTATGTTATGTATATTTTCTGGGAATAGCGGGTAGAGCAGGTTAAATTGTAAGCTGCTGTGCTAAACCGCGAGCATGCCTTTGAACGGCACCACATTCAATCAGTCCTGTCTTTGTACGGTATTAAAAGGTAAAGGGTGTTCGGCCTTTCCAATCCCCATGGGTAGGTAAACTTATTGTGCATCCAGAGGATACACTCCCGGCAGCGCGCTGTCTAGCACAGGGGTCTCAGTCACAACTTTGTACATGTGTGTTTGGAATTTGTTGACCATACTTTCCTGAAAAGTTCAGTAAACTATGCTGTTGTTGAACTGGTGTTGTAGATATTTTCTTTGTCCATTACTTCACTGTATTCCGAGAAGCCTACCTGGGTACTCGGCTTACACAGTTACAGCCGTGATGAAAGGTACTTCTCAAAAGAGAAATTTTTTTTTCCCCCCCTTTTTTTACCTTTCAACCTAGACCTGCAAGATGACTTCTCCTGGCCATGACACGTCTCTGAAGAACTTGTCACACAAACATATTAGAATACTCACCTTTCCAGCAGCTCCTTATCCATTCCCCACATCTGTACAAACTCCCATGGGGGTTATAGGTGGAATGGGGGTGCCATAGGGTTATAGGTGGGGTTTTGGGATGATAGGTGAGGACTGCATTTTGTATTGTCAACACAATGGTCGCGAAGAGGGACAGGAGGGGAAGTGCAAGCCACAGCTTATAGTCATAATCTCCTGGGAAAAGATAGATCACCAACCCTGTGCTGCAACTGTGGCCCGTACCTCCAGGATCACATTGTGTGGCCTGAACTTCATCCCCTGCACTCTAAGAACATCAGCCACAACCATGACCTTCAAGGGGTGCAGATGATAGTTTTTAGCACTGCTTTCTGTAGTGTTTATATTAGGTAGAAAGTGTCAGACAGGTATGCCTAGGGCCCACTAGTGGAGTTGCCTCTAGGGGCCCACCAGCTGAGTTTTTATGGGCCCACCGGTGGAGTTTTTTTTAGGAGCCCATCCTTAAGTTACGTAAAGTGTACATGCCTCCTATATTCGTTTTGCTTTTTTCCCACTCTTTCCTGTTTTTTTGTCTCTTTCTGAAATTTGTGGAGTTAAAAAAAACTTTAGGGGTATCATCCCAAAGGGCCCCCCCGGGGGTTTCCCCTATTCCCCTGTGGGCCAGTCCAAGCCTGTAGGTAGGTATATAGGCCCCCCAGTAGGTAGGTATATAGGTGCCCTCAGTAGATAGGTGGGTAGGTATATAGGCCACTTTAGTCAGTAGGTAGTTATATAGGCACCCTAAGTAGGTAGGTAGTTATAAATGTTCCCTCAGTAGGTAGGTAGGCATATAATTCCCATCAGTAGGTAAGTAGGTCGGTAAATATGTCCCGTTAGTAGGTAGGTTTGGTTTACATGCCCAAAAATGAAACAAAACCCTCACATTTTTGTAAATATTGTATTATACCTTTTCATGGGACAAAAACTGAAGATATGACACTTTTACCTTAAAGTGTCAGTGTACAGTTTGTTTAACAGTGTACATTTAAAGACCCTCAAATAAACTCTACACACAGCCATCAATGTCTGAACCACTGGCAACAAAAGTCCTTAAGTATGTAGTTCCCTTTCTTCGGTAGGTAGGTAGGTCTCCTCCTTCAGGAGGTATATACACTACTCACCAAAACTTAAGGATATTTGGCTTTTGGTTGAAATTTCAAGATGAACATAACATTTCTTTAAAATATTTTTACATTAACTTAATAAGACCATTTCTTAACTTTAGAATGCACATATCCAACTATTCAGTGTTTCAGTACATTTTGCACAACTTGCTGATCTCTAACAAGGAGCTTAATGGCAAAATTCACAACAGGTGTTTGAGCCAATTAAATTTAGGGGACCAATTTGAATTGGGATTTAAACATTCCTCCTCATTCCTCCTCATTATGCTGCTCACATTTTTACATCATGAGACCTAGACATCTTACAATTGATTAACAGTATTTTACCATAGCATGGCTTCAAGCAGGATGCTCTCAGATGGAAGAGGCCACTGGGCTTAGAGTATCAACAGAGTGTCATCAACTGGTTGCAACAGAGATACAGAGAGAGTGGAAGAGTCACAGAAAGGCAAAGAAGTGGATGTACTTTGGCTACATCACAGACTGATGACCATTTCTTACTGACACCTGTGGGATTGTTACAGTACTAATTGACCATGCAATGGATCCTGCCGATGTGACCCTGACGGATATCCAGCACCTGGCAGCCATAATTACCTGTCATCCACCTGGAGTAACTCATCCAGAAGCTACAGACCATTACTCTTCATCTGGATGATGTTGTGTCTGCACTGGCACCTATACCTGCTCCGCTACCTGTTGTAGCTCTGCCTCCCACTGCCATGACCAGTCCCAGCTTGCATCTGTCTTTGCCTGCCTTTTCTTGTTGTGGGTTCATTAATCAGTGTACCATACACAACTCACGGTGGGCCAATATGCAATCCATTTCGGCTTTGGTCTCAGAACTTGCTTGGAATAGCGAGGCCCTCATTGCTGCCTTCTTGGAGGGCATTGATTGATGCATCAAGGATGAGCTGGCCAGTCGTGACCTACCCTGGACGACTTTATCACTCTAGCCATCCGGATTGATATACGCTTTGCAGAAAGGGAACCAGAAGTTCACCAGCAGTCTTTGTCCTCCTGGCCCGAAAGCCTCCGCACCTTATACTCAACTCTCCAAGTCTACCTCACCAGGCAAACGCGTTCCCTAAAGATGAGTCCATGGAGATGAACCGTACTCACCTAACCCTGGAGGAAATTTAAACCTGTGTCTCGACTGTGGCGGTACCCGACACTACCTGAACATCTGCCCAGTTTTCCCGGCTGCGTCCTGGAAACCCAAGTTCCAAGGTTTTGTGGGTGAAGTGACCCTGAGCAATGATGCTTCCGTTCCTCGGCTGACCACACCGGTCACTCTCAGTGTTTCTTTTGGCTCCAAATATCTTTGGACTCTGGTTCTTCTGAGAACTTCATTCACCTGTCACTGCTGGAGAAGTTCTGCCTTCCCAACTCCCAGCTAGAGAAACTCCTCCATCAATGCGGAGATTATGAATGAGCCTTTCCATTTCCGTACCTTTGTCTCTGCAAGTGGCAAGTTCTCACAAGGAGCAAATTTCTTTTTATGTACTGCCCAGTTCCTCTGCTTTGGTCCTGCTTGGTTTTCCATGGTTCCAGCATCACGGTCCTTTGTTTTATTGGAAAACGGGTTAAGTTATTCAGTGAGAAAAGCTATGTCATTCCCGTTGCCTCAAGCATGACCATCCAGTGCTATTCCACCCTCCCGTTACCTGGCTTCTGCTTCTGTTTTGCCAGTTGAAAAGCCTCCAGTGCAAAAAGAGCAGCTGGTCTGAAAAGAAATCTCTGATTCAAACCCACATCTCCCCTTGCCTACCGCTCCTGCTGATTCTGCCCCCTGGATCAAGAAGTTAACCGGGACTGGTTAGACATCTCCTCTGACGACAGTTCTTGGGATACTGAGAAGGAGGTGGTTACCCCAGGTTGTTTTCATGGTACTCAGCTAATCTGGAGGGGAGGGCTTAAGGGTGTGGGTACTGTCACAGCTCATTCTGTGGCCTCCACCTCTGTTGCGGTGGCAGGTGTACCTGCCTGTGTCCTGGCAGCTTCCCCTGCTGCTCAGTACTACACACCTGTCCACGCTCCTGCTCCGGCTCATACTGGACCTATCTGGCTTCCTCTGTATGCACACGCGCCCCCTGGGGTGTGCGTGCAGAAGTGCCCGAATATTTAAAGAGACAGTAGCTAATGATCCAGCCTATGACCTGTGATCTCCTGTGTTAAAAGAAACTTCCTGCCCTTGCTCCTGGTCAGTTCGTTGTTTTCCTACATAAAGCTTGATCCCTGTCAGCTGTCTAGCTGCTGCTTCCAGTAGTCCTTTCCTTCCACTGTTATCGTTGCGTGTCCTAAATATCCATTACTTTTGTTCCTGCCGCTTCACTAGTCCGCTAATACCTGCTGATTATCTGCCGCTCTACCTGCCAGTTACCCGCCTGGGACCTACTATCCATCTATAGCTATAACTGGCTGTGACCCATCTCCGCTACCTGTATTCGGTTTCCTGCACTTCGGCTGTCATCATTGGTCTCCCTTA
Source organism: Phyllomedusa bahiana (assembly GCA_025379985.1). Classification (NCBI taxonomy): domain Eukaryota; kingdom Metazoa; phylum Chordata; class Amphibia; order Anura; family Hylidae; genus Phyllomedusa; species Phyllomedusa bahiana. Next base: position 82,057 of record JAODAL010013981.1, read on the forward strand.
TACCACCTTGCCTGCTGTGATCACTGAGGAACCACCATATACCCGGAGAGCGATTTGTCAGTCCTTGCTGACACCTGTCGCATTGTTAGGCTAGGTTCACACAGTGTATTTGCAGGACGTAATTACGCCCCGCAATTACGCCGTGTGGCCGGGGGCGGAGCGGGAGTGGGGGAGGGAGTGGGTGGCCGGCACCTCGACGGCCCATAGACATATACGCCGCTGGTAATTCACATGTCAATTATCTCACATGTCAATTTGTGACTGTAGTGTTTAAAAATGAGAAACAGCTCAAGGGGTGTCAATACTTTGTAACTCACTGTAAAGCCAGTCATAGTGGAGTGGGGCCTCCTTATAACCTCCTGGTTATTTGTGGCGCCTTTGTATAGATTTGAACAAGCTTTAACAGAATAAGAGCTGTTACTGACAATTAGACCCAAAATACATCATACAACACACACACACACAACATACAAATACTGTACATGCAAAAACAAATAAACAGATGCCCACATACTGAAAAAAAATATACACTCACACTTAGTTATTTCACAGACTTCTCCCATTCTGTGCATCTCTGTTTTTGACTTTGGCATTTATATATCTGATCATATGACCTTATTTTTGTTTGTTCCTTTCTCTTGCACACATCTCTACACAAGTGATATGAAGACTAAAATATCTCCCAGCTTTGTTTGTGCGGTGTCCAAATTATAAATGAACCCGAGAGGGAATGTGCACATACACATAAGAACAAGAGACATTTCCAAAATGTCGGTACAGCCTTTCTCCTTTATTAAAAGTTTGGCAAGAGTTTTTATAAGCTTCAGTGGTAGGAGTATTATGCAAAACAGATAGTATATCTTTATTGGACAATACAATATAATCATCATTTAAGCAACACCTTTTCATTATTATTCATTTATTATAACAATCACCTCATTAATAATCATTAATAATCATGTTTTATTGGTCAGCTCATTAGTAATAAAAACACGCATCTAATTATTCTTAAGCTCTGGTTAGTATGCATGACATAATCATTTTGAGATATCTGACGGCCAGTGATTGTACTGCGCATGACAGAATAGCACAAGCAATCAAAAATTAATGCTTGTGATTTTATCTCTAACCTTCTACTCGAAATAGCTAACACTGTGTTAGGTTATGTCCTTCGAAAGTTTATAACAAGTAAGAATGTTGATACTTATTAGGAGACAACTTCTGCGAAAATCTGGGTTTCTACAACAATAATGCAAGGACACAGAAGAATAGATTAGCTACAACTTCATGGAAAAGTACTGGTCATTTAAAAACTGCAAACTTTTAACTCACCCTTATGGAACTATAGAACTTATGAAAGAATTAATATCTATATAATTTCCCTGCTTAAAAGTTTGCATTTTTAAATGAGTACCTGAATACGAGATACACCGAGATGAGACTAAGGGTTCTATCCCATGGGCTATTCCTTATGAGGGAAGCTGGTGTTCATACCAACTGATGCTAGTCAATACAGCTGCTAACACACTGTTGCAACTCCTATCCCTCTTGTGGGTCTCGTCTTTATTCTGGGGTCTCTACATTGTGTTAGAACTCTCCTCTGACTCTGGGTGGTCTAATTGCCCAGAGATATGATCCTCTCCATCAAGAGGCCGCATCTGGAGCACCATTGTATTAGCACTCATCATATTGTTGACAGCTTTTAAAATCATACTATGTAGTATGGGGAAACAACAAACTCCCAGCAACAACAAGCTAATATTATGATCTCAATGGCTATTAAAACATAGGTAATAATGGCATCCCATTTCCCAAACATCCCTTTCATCCATTTAGAAATAGGATAATTTATTCCTGCAGTTGAAGCTAATTCACTTGTTTCAGAAACACTTTCAGGTTTCTAGTTATAATCTACGGAGAGCTGAAATGATTCATTGTAAAATATGAATATCATTGACTAGTTCATCTTCTGTAATCATCAGGCACTGTTTCACTAACAAAAAGTGCAGCAATATTTCCACTGTGCTTAACCTACAAATTATTATGCAATAAAGAGTATGGCAGACAAAGTAATTTGTATGACTGATCAGTGAGAACTAATAAGAATAAGTCACAAAACTGAAATATACAAAACCATACTATGAATCTGGTTAATAATTGAAATTTATTAAATATATCCTTAACTAGGTATAGACACTAACAAATTAATAGAGTATAACTCAGCTTCCTCTGTCTCCCTTCTTTTCATTCTATAAAAATAAATACAAATTAAATTATCATGATAGCATAGTATCTATTCACTGCTTCTCATTTCATGCTTAATATTTTATATTTATGTGTGAACGCTTACTGAAAACAATCAGAGTACAAGACTGACAGCAGGAGCCATGAATGATGTCCGCACTATAAAAATGAGAAGTAATTTCATTATAAATTGTTCTTAAATAAGCCTACTTGCCATGCTACAATGTCTTTCAAGTATAATTTCTCTTTATTTGACACCTATTTATTCCCTTTACTATAGTACAGTACTGTGCTTTGCCTTACACATAATTAAGTAGTAGTAGTTTATTTCTACATTTTTCTTTCAAACTGTCATTCACAGCATCATGAAAACCTTTTTCAGACATAAATTTGTAATCTTGCTTTTAGATACGTGTTCTTTCCTAAACTTAAATAATGTGACCTACTATATGATCATCTAGGGCTCTGAATTAACATGTCATTTTTGTTAATTATTTATATATTGAAATTCTAAAAATAACAACATGGGATCCCCCCTTCTTTTTATCATAACAAGCCAAGGTAAAATTGATAGCTGCAGACTTGTGTTATCAGGATGGTAAGGTCCATAAATATTGGTTTCTTTCCAGCCTAAAAATACCACCCTGCAGCCATCCCAGAAGCATATCACCACATTAGATGGTCTGCTTCTGACAATATCCCAGCTCTTTCCAGTACCCTTGGTGCATTTGGGCACTGGGGTAATAGTGAGAGGGGATTAGAATCAGCCTATGGCTGACAAAAAACATTTGACACCAAATTTCAGCACAAGTAATGGAGAGGCATCTGTCAGACACCTCCATTACTAATACTGGAATAAAATAGTGAAAAAAACACACCAAAACAACACAAAAAACACTTTATTAATATAGAAGCTCACTGACAACATCTCTCTTTCACCATTTTATAAAAGAAATGGACCCAACGTAGTCCAATGGGTTTGACATAGTCAAAAAGGAAAACTTGTAAAAGTACTAACTAGAATGTGGCTCACCACTATCAAAAGTGTATCAGAAGCTTTAAACTGACTCATCAACAAGGACCGCTAACGTGCCTAGAGGAGCATGGATTCTTAATACGATCCTGCATATAGGCAGACGCTATTTCAGGTAGAAACAATGAAGCGTCTGCTCACCTTGATTGCAGTTTGTCCACCTGGTCTTTCCCGTGAGTATTCCTTCGTGGCTCCAGCTGGTAATTCCGTCCTCAGTCGCAGGACGTATCCAATATAGGAAAAACAAATGCAATGGAATAGGTGAAGGAGAATCCTTTATTGAAGTATAACAGTGCAGAGGGTATATAAAAATGTGGCAATGCAAGCCAACGCGTTTCGGGTGCTCTCTTGCTCCCTTGTTCACGGCTCAATGTCCGTATCCAAATGTCCGGGTTAAATAGGACAGTATCGCTGCATGTTGCGCTACATCATTTCCCATTTACCTTTAATATGGATATATTTATAATAACATATAAAAACACTTAAAATACCATTATATTTTAACATAGCCACTACAATATATGTACATGCTTTAAAGCTATAAAAGGAGTAACTTTTAAATGGATGTATGCCAAATCATTACGTAAGTTTAAACCTGCCGGGATTCTGGTTTGCAACTCCGAATCCATAGGCTTCACGTAGGGGGACTTTTTGTTTCCATCTCCGCCCCCTTGTTCGTTCCAACCTTTTCTATTCCAAAATAAGATAAACTACATAATTCCTGCGTGTTCTTTTATAAAGTGCTTGGCAACCCCGAATATGGATTGTTCCCCCTTTTTAATGTATTTAATGCTGCAAACCCGTGTTTTTTTAATTTCTAATCGCATCCACAAAAAGTTTGACACATTATTCAAATTTTTTGCCATAAAAAAATATGGGCTGATCACAAAATTTTCCCCTGAATCTCTGTAAATGTACGTTTTGGGGGTTTTTTTGGGGCATTAAAATTTTTTTTTTGAGCAAATTTTGCATGTATTAATCTTCCCTCTGCATGGGGGAAAAATCCATTTTTGTTGGAAAAACCCGACCTTCTTGTTTTGTTTGGCTTAAGAAAATGCTAGGAGACCTATTACCAAAGGTTTTTGTTTTTTTTGGGGCACAAAATAAATCCATTATCTAGAATTTTGCTGTAGTGCATCGGGTAATATGTTAATGTTTTTGAAAAAAATCTTTTTTATTTTTTTTGAAAAAAATTTTATGGTGAGAGAAACCTATAGTTTTTTTGTGGACCTTTTTTTGTTTGTTTTCATTGGGGTTTGAAAATCTTTTGGTTTTATTTTGATTTTATTTAACGTCTCCCCTTTTTTCTTTTTTATAACCCCTATTTTTCAACCTGCCTATAATTCTTGTTTTTTTTTGTTCAAAAATCAGTATCATTGGTACATGCCCTCCTTGCCCCTTTTAAATTCCCCCATTGGGATAGGGATTAAGGTAGTTTTTAAGGGGTACTTTTTCCCTTTGTATTGTGTTTTTTACCCTGAGGGCTTACATATAGGCGTTTTTTCCGGAAAGTTGGGGGTCACCCCCAATAGAATACCAAAAGGAAATTTTTTTTATCATAGTATATTAAATTTCAAATTTTTGTGTGTTTGAATTTAAAAATTTACAAAACCGGGATGGACGCTACATTTGTGACCCCATACAAAACAAAAACATCGATGTACGGGCCCCTACAGAGTATAAAAGGGCTAAAGGGGTTTCCTTATCAAAAAATTTTGCTGTTCCCACCAAGACATGTGAGATTGGCGTCGATGGGGAAGAAATTGCCCCCCATTGGCATCCCCCATTATTGATATAAATTTTTTATAAAATATCACTGTCAAATTTTGAAATAATTATGTTAGGAAAAAACAACATTTTCCCCAGTAAAAATAATTTAAAAGCCATCTTCATACTGGCTTTTTTTTATTGAAGGGATCAGGGCTGGTAATATTTTTTGGGGGAAAATTTGAATCAGGCAAAACCATCTAAACCTCCCCCATGTATAATTGGGGACCAAGGAATTTGAAAGCTGTGTGCCATTTGCAAAACCTTTAGGTACCGGGGCTGTTTGGACTAATGGTTGTGATATCTATCTAAAAAAGTACTTAACCTCTTACATTATTTCGGCTAGATCAAGGGGACGTAATCCTGGTGGAAATTGATTTTTATGTAATTTGGGAAACCCCCATAAAAAGGGGGGTTTTGTAACTTTTCCTTTAAAATATTTTTTTTGTTTTTCACTAAAGCCCCTAATTGTATTCCCCATCTACATTTAGGAAAATTTTTTTTTTTAAAGTTATTAATAGGGTTTCTTTAATTTTCGATGGGTTTTTAAATCGTTCAATATTCCATACATAATTTTTTTACAATGGAAACCCAAATAGAAATCAACCCCCCTTATCTACTTTTTAAATTCCCGGGTTATTTTTTTCTTTAAGTTCTTTTACAATTTTTTTTCTTTTTAAACTGATTTTATTCGAAGTGCTTTTATATATAATTAATGGGAGTCCCAATGGGGGCAACTTCTTCCCCCATCGATCGCCAATCTCTACATGTTTTGGTGGGAACACAAATTATTTTTGATACGGGGCAACCCCTTTAGTCACGTATACTCTGGTATGGGCCTACCAAAGACCTCTTGATTGTAGGGGGTCCAATGACGTCCATCCCGGGGTTTTTAAACTATTAAATTCAAACCACAAATTTAAATTTACATTACATATGATAAGGGAAAAATTTCCTTTTTGGATATTCTATTTAGGGGGACACCCCAAATTTCCCAAAGGGATTTAAAAGCCCATTCGTAAACCCTCAGGGGAAAAACAAATCTAAGGGCGAAAGTACCATTCAAACATACACTTTAAAGCTATCCCAATGGGGGGAATTTATAAGGGGAAGGGGGGCATTCCAATGAACGATTTTTAAAGGAAAAAAAAAAAAAATTATAGGCAGGTTTTAAAAATAGGGGTTTAAAGAAGCACAAATCAGGGGAGCGTTTAAAAAAAGCAAAATAAAATCGAAAATTATCTAACCAATGAAACAAACAAAAAAAAGTCCACAAAAAAAATATGTTGGTTTTTCTCTACACCATATAATACAGTTTCGAAAAAATAATAAAAAAAGGTTTTGGTTCACACAAAACGATTCTTCCATCGGAGCTGAAGATGAAAAAGCAATATGCTAAAAAAAAAAAAAATTTTAAAGCACCAAAAAACCAAAAGAGAAAATTATACAGAGATTCATGATTGTGACTCAGACCAATTGTTTTGGGATAAAAAGCAATAAATTGACAAACTTATTGGGTCAGCATTTGAAAATTAAAAACAAAAGGGTTTCAGAACATAAAAAAACATTAATAAAGGACACAATACATTTTCAGGGGTTGCCAAACACTTTATAGAAGAAACACCAAGGTAATAAAGTAGTTTATTTACTTTGGAATAGAAAAAAGGGCGAAAACCCAACAAGGGCGGGGGAAAGGCAACGAAAAGTCCGCCTGCATAACCTACTGGGTTTGGTTCAAACCAAAAGCGGGAGGTTTAAACTTTCCAATGACTTTTGGGATACATCCATTAAATAGTTACCCTTATTATAGCATTTAAACATGCCCAAAGTAGGGTATGTTAAGATATAATGGTATTTTAATTGTGATGGAGAGGGTTTGAATCAAAATTTGTAATGTTTAATTATGAAAACCCAAGCTTTTCTCCCTTATAAGGCATTTCACGAGCGACTCCATTTTGTTTTGGGAATGAGCAGCAAAATGAAGAAGCAAAAATGGGTCAGGGTGTGACCACTTGTTATCTGTTTCCCCCAAAGATGTACCCCCCGCT
>JAODAL010013982.1:0-89146 GCA_025379985.1 Phyllomedusa bahiana
ACTCTCCCTGTGAAATTTTTGATGTCAGCCAGTGGCAGCTCATGCGTGACACCTCCCATTTGTTGAGGCCATTCGGGGGGGCCACGTTATTTGTCAGCCCAGGATGGGATGTTTTAAGCACCCACGCTTCATGTCGGGAAAAAGATGCTGAAAAATTGTCGGGCAGGGGACGGGGAGTTTGGGGGGGTAAATCTGCAGCCGCATGAGTCTGGGGGGGGATGAAATGGAGGAGGGGAGGAGGACATTGGAGCAAAAGCATTGTCTGGTGAAATCATGGATTTTCTCCCAGGTGACAGGAAAAGGGGCAGGAGCAGCGACGGAGGTAGATGGAGTGAGGGAGAGGCAATGCCCGAAAGCCCCGTGGCTAACAGTGGAGATGGAGGCATGAGCCCTCGACTCCTTGTGCAGAGCCCCGCAGCATGTGTTTGCCTGATATGACAGCCGAATAGTCAGCTCGGCGAGGGATGATTTTGGGCTCTCCCCCCTTTTGGACCTCGCTACGGTCCAAAATGGGAGTTTTTTTTCCAGTTGCTGAGAGGGAGGAAAAAACTAAATATATGGGGAAACCCTCCGTAGTCGGGGGGGGTTGGCCGTGCCTTTTGTGCGGCATCGCCCCTCCTCTGCGGGTTGCCCGGGGGGTTTTTCAGCGTCAGTATACACCCGGGGTTTGGGGGGAAGGTGGGGGGTCGGAGCGTCCAGCTCCATCAGAGCAACCTAATTTGGAGTATGATGAGGCTTCCTTCACCCGCCTAGTGAGGAGGGCAGTCGAGCAGCAGCAGGACCTGGAGAATCCTAACCAACAGGTGGTGGCAATTTGGAAGACTCTGCCGCCCCTTTTAAAAGATCCGCTGGACTCTGGGCAGCCAAATGGTGTGTGGCGCAATTGCCAAAGTTTACGTGGGGGAAAAGTGCCCTGCCCGGCGTGTGTGGCATCAGAGCGGGTGTTCAGTGCGGCGGGGCCCTCGTTACCCCAAGGGGAACCGCTTGTCCCGGGAAATGTGGAACGCTGACCTTTGTCAAGTGAATCGGGGTGGTCGGCCCGGATTTCCACACACCAAAGCCTTAGGCGTCGCTACATCAGCCAGCCCTCCCCAAAAAATGTGAGAAATGGGTATGGGTTCAAATACCTGCCAAACCCCTATTTGATGCCGCCCCCCCGCCTGATGCCCCCATCTGCTACATTTCTAAATCGCCCCCAACCTTTTTCCCGGGCGGTATTGCCCCCACCTCCAACCCCCTTCATTGTGCCCTGTCTGCCCCATGCTGTGCTTGGGGCTGCCGTGACCCAACCTGTGTCATTGTGCCCTCTCTGACCTCATGTGTTGCTTCCCGCCCTCACCCCCACTCTTGTCATTTGCCCCTCTGTGGCCCACTCCAGTTTTTGCCACCCCCAGAATGTCATTGTGCCACTGTCTGACCTCTGCTCTGCCCCCGTCCCTCCCCCCTCTGTCATTGTGCCCCTCTGTGGCCTACTTGTTTTTGCCCCTCCAGAATGTCATTGTGCCACGTTGACCTCTGCTGTGCTGTAGCTGTGCCTGACCTAGACCTGTGTCATTGTGCACTCTGTGGCCTATTCCGTTTTTTTCCACCTCCAGAATGTGATTGTGCCACTGTCTGACTCATGCTGCTGCCACCGTCACCCCCACTGTTGTCATTTGCCACTTGTGGCCTACTCCGGTTTTTTGCCCCCTCCAGAATGTGATTTGCCCCCTGTCTGACCTATGCTGCTGTGGCTGTTCCCTGACCAAAAACCTTGTCTTGTGCCACTCTGTGGCCCATTCTGTTTTTGCCACCTCCCAGAATGTATTTGCCACTTCTGACCCATGCTGCTGCCGCCGTCCCCCACTCTCTTATTGTGCCACTCTGTGGCCTACTCTGTTTTTGCCACCTCCAAATGTCATTGTGCCTCTTCTGACCTCTTTCTGCTGTTTGGCTGCTGCCGTGCCCAGACACGTGCATTGTGCCACCTGTGGCCTTTCCTTTTTTTTCCCCCTCAGAAAGTCATTGTGCCCCTGTTGACTCGCGCTGCCCCCGTACCTCCCCTCTCTGTCATTGTGCCATCTGTGGGCCCACTCTGTTTTTGCCCCCTCCAGAATGTGATTTTTGCCCCTGTTGACCTCATGCTGCTGTTGGGTGCTGCCGTGACCTAGACCTGTGTCATTGTGAAAATCTGTGGCCTATTCTGTTTTTAACACTCCGAATGTCTTGTGCCACTGTCTGACCTCAAGCTGCTGCCGCCCTCACCTCCACTCTCTGTCATTGTGCCACTCTGTGGCCTACTTCTGTTTTTGCCACCTCTAGAATGTCATTGTGCCACTGTCTGAACTCATGCTGCTGCCGCCGTCACCTCCACTCTCTGTCATTGTGCCACTCTGTGGCCTATTCCTGTTTTTGCCACCTCCAGAATGTCATTGTTCCACTCTCTGACCTCATGCTGCTGTGGCTGCCGCCATCACCTCCACACTCTGTCACTAATGTTGCCACCTGAGCTCTCAGCTTGTTTTTTTCCAGCTTTCGCTGGTTTGACTTTATCAGGCAACATTCCCGCTTCAGTTTTTTGGTCAGTTTTGCCCTCTTAAGTGCCCAGGGAATTTTATAGTGGAGCGATTCTAAGAGTGGCGGCAGTCATGTGCGTGTCATACTAAAACGCAACATTGTATGAAGACCAAACCAAGCTCCCTCTGCATATTTAAGCATGGCACAACATTCTACAGCACCCTGCAGGTCTGTGCAGCCTGGAAATAGCTGTTTTTTAACGTGATTCGTCCCAAAGTAATTTCGGAACGAAGTTATTTTTTGTCGGGAAATTCGGCGAAGTGAGCGAACCGAATTTCGAGAAATTTGCCTATCTCTAGTAATGTTCCATAAAAATTGGAATAAAGTTAATCAAAAAACTAACATGTATTCCAAACTGGTGGCAATAAAAAGTACACTTTAGCCTGCAAAAATTCCCCCTTACTTAAGGCTGTATGTGTTAGTACAACAAAGTTATTGGTCGTAGAAAATGTTGCCGCGCCTCAAATTTCAAAGGTAGAAAATGTTTGGAATTTTTTTACGGTATCAAAAGATAATGAAAACCCTACATGTTTGGTATTGCTGTATGCATATCAAGCTGCAGATTACAGATAATACATAATTTTTACCAAAGATTAAATGACATAAAAGCAAAACACCTGCAAACATGGCGCAAGTACATTTTTTTTCACATTTTGCCCCACTTAGAATTTTTTTGTAGTTCCCAGTGTATTCTAAGGTAATATGAATAACACCATTAGAAAGTACATCTTGTCCCGCCAAATAAAAGCCCTCATATGTCTATGTAGGTAGAAAAATAAAAAAGTTAATGGTTTCAGAAGGCGAGGAGGAAAAAAACTTAGAGCCATATTATTATGACCGTCCATCAGGAAGGGGTTAAAAATCTCCCATTTATTATATTTTCTGTTATTTTTGAAGACATTGTCCTAGTCAATGCAGTTTAGGCCTCTCTAAGCAGATTACAATTAGCCTTCTTGAAACTCAATGTTTTTGTGGCTCCTTGACAAAAACTCTATTAAAGGAAAAAGTTGAGATTTATTGCATTGTGGTCACTATTTTCTAAGTGCCCCCCAACCTGAACCTTCCTTTGTTACTCTGCCAGGTCTGTTAGTCAATATTAAGTTCCAAAGGGCCTTTCCTCTAGTCGGCTCCTGCACCAGCTGGGAAAGGTTATCTTCAGTTATTGACAAAAAACAGTTTCCTTTATGAGAGCCACAGATTTCAGTTTCTCAAATTTTTGTCTGGGTAGTTGAAGTCGCCCATAACAACAATCTCATTGTGATTAGCTCCCTCATCTATTTGCCTGAGAAGTAAATATTCCATGGGTTCTGTTATATTTGGTGGCCTATAGCAGACCCCAATAGAATTTTATTATTGCTATTATCCCCATGTATATCTGCCCATAATGACTCCACATGTTCATTTCTTGTATCTATATCTTCCCGTAGTTTTGGCTTCAGACAAGATTTTATAAAAATACATACAACTGCCCCTTTAAGATTTTTACAATCTTTTCTAATCAAACTGTAACTTTGTAAGTGAACCGCCTAGTCATAGGTCTCATCCAGCCATGCCTCAGTTATCCTCACTGCATCATATTTTTCTTCAGAGATAAATAATTGTAGTTCACTAACTTCACTGGTGAGACTCCTGACATTGGTTAGCATGCAATTTAGAGCTTTATTGTTTTCTATTTTTTATGCCTGTCCTTATTAACTATTACTACACTCCCTCCCTCCACTCCACCACCTGCTTTATTACTAATTCCCAGCTCTTTATCTTCACTATCTTGCACGGCATATGTCTAGTTGCCCTCCCACCCAGTTCCTAGTTTAAAAACTTCTCCAACTTCCTGGCCATTTTGTCTCCTAATACAGCTGCACCCTCCCCATTTAGGTGCAGCCTGTCCCTAGCATAGAGTCTGTAGCCAAGACAGAAGTCAGCCCAGTTCTCCAAAAACCCAAATCCCTCTTTCCTACATCAATTTTTCAGACACTTTTTCACCTCCCTAACCTCTCGCTTCTTCTCTGGCATAGCATGTGGTACAGGCAGCATTTCTGAAATTAATACTTTGCGTTTCCTTGTCCTAAGCTTTTAATTCTCTGAAATCATTTTTAAGGATCTGTCTCTAGCTTTGTCATTGATGCCAATGTGGACCATGACACCTGAATTCTCACCAGCCCCACCCAGCAATCTGTCAGCCCAATCTGTGATATGTCGAACTTGAGCCCCAGAAAGACAATTGTGTTTGACAATCTTGTTGTCTCTTCCCTTAATAATGGAGTCCTCAACTATGAGCACCTGTCTAGTCTGCCCTGCACTCCTATTCCTCACCTTACTGGAACAGACAGGTGTAGTGTCTTGCTGCATCAGCGCTATTTCTGAACTGACGTCCCCTCATCCGTCAATCTGTTGGGGTGTGCCAGATCAGGACTAACCTCCCTGACACTCTTTTATCTACCTCGCTTTCTGACTGTCACCCTGCTAGTTACCTCATTTCCCTGCACCTCCAGGATTCCCTCCTCCCCAGCATCTACCTCAGAAAGTGCTTGCTCAGTGAGCAGCAGTCTCACTTCCACGTTGGAAATGGATTTCAGTGTTGCCACTTTCTCATTCAGATCGAGGATTTTGGCTTATAAATGTGCAGTGTGCATCTGGTACAGCAGAATGCACCCTCGAGTGGCTGTTTAAGGATTGCATACATTGCAATAGTTTTCACTATACATGGTCTTGTAAATTCATATCTTATTCATAGATCTTGTTGTCCTGATAAGCAATGGCGACTTTAATAATGTTTAATAATGATGTTACTATTATCATAAAATATTTGTTACTGACTTATTAGCAATGCTGTCAATTTTGAGGTATAGGTACAAGTGACTTGACTAAATGTCATTGCTACCTCTGATTCTTCTGTAAATATAGTAGAATGAGCAGTTAAGATTTTTTTCACATAGAAACAATGTTAGAATCAATTCATAATTAAAAGTTAGTATGTTATAATTATTTTAAGTCGTCACAGGTATCTGGAGCCATGATGATTGCTGTGAATCCCACAGCTGCAACAGGCAAGATCCATAAAGCAAACATGATGATCGAGGTGGTTCCACATATGCTCAATTGGGTTAAAGTCTGGGAAATTTTGGGGCTAGGGTAGAACTTGGAAGTCTTGGTCATGCTCTTCCCACCAACGTCAGACATTTCTATCCATGTGACATGTCGCATTGTCTAGTTGGAAGATTCCATCCACCCCAGGGAAAACTATCAGCATGTATTAGTGTACATGATCTACAAGGATGGATTCATACCCTAATTAGTTGAGAATACCTTCCATATGAATGAGTGGGTCTAGAGTGCTTGAGGGTGTTTGTGTTTGTTCTATGATGCTTCTCACCTGACTTGCCAATGTCCATCTTTGAATGAACAGAAAACGTGATTTATCAGAGAAGACTACCCTTGACCAATCAGTGTAGGTCCATTTCCACTACCGTTATAAGAAAACAATGCTTTTTCTGCTAATTCAACTTTGACAGTAAAGGGTTAGTGACCATTCATCAGCGTTGGAGTCCCCTATGCAGTAAAGTTCTACCTTGTGGGTCTGTCTTGCACCTTTGTAGCTGATGTTCACCTCTCACATCTATGGCATGTGGTGCTCCGCCTTATTTGCTTATTTGCAAAAGTGTCATTTTCCACTCATGATACACTATTATCACAACAAAATGTAAACAGTTCACAAGATGTACAGTTTCAGAAACATTGTCACCTTTAGCGCATAAATCAATAATTATCCTTTTTTGCAACTTTGATAAATCTCCTCTTTTACCCATGAAAGCAACAAGAGACATAGGTGCAGAAAGTCTATTGCACAAATAATATAATTATCAAAGCAGCGCAAAACATGTGGCTTCCTTCATGAGCTACACAATGCTGACAATAAAAGTAGGAATTGGTGAATCAACAGTGTATATCTGTTTCAACAAAATTACCTGCAAAAGGTTCTACCATAGAAAAACTGTACAGTTCGATTGCTGTGTAGAAACATAAAGGTACACAGACACATAAGAGAAAAGGCAGGCAAATCAGGGTTACCAGCTCATGGCAGGTGTACCAACTCTCCACTGATGGCAGATTTAGGGGGAAAAAAGGATCAAGCATATTGGATTATCAACATGCATGGTATTCTGTTATCATAGAATATATGCCACTTCTAGCAGTCTTTGGGAATGGCTTATTCACCTATCCCCATTGAAAAACATGCATACCTGGCCAAGCTCAGCATGTATACATATGTTGTGATAGGGAGGAATAGCTGTTGATAGAACAAAGTTAAAGCTGACAGCTATTGAAGACATATGAGAACCTTAAAGGGATTTTCTGTAGGCAAGTTCAAGAAAAAAAAATTGCCAAGAGGCCGGAAATACCATAAACTAACAAAAGAACCATAACTCACCTGATAAATCTGGAGTGGCAGTGCTGGAGTGGCAGGGGTTTTTCCAGTGAATAATAGTTCTTATATTATTTTATGGCACTTTCTCCCTGTAGACACATTTTTTCATCCTCAAGCTCACCAGAAAGTCAGTATATTTTGATCAAAATAAAAAGAAAAAAAAATACAAACAAGTAGTGTAAAATCAGTAAGGGTCAGTAAGGGGAATACTCTGGGGTTCTAGTTTTAAGATGATGAATGTAACTTTTAGTACTTAATAGTAATAATGGATGCAATATATTTATTTTTTGTCAAAACTAGGTCCAAAGGGGAAGGGATGTGACTGAGGGAGGGTTTGTGACTGAGGGTATCTAAATTTAAAGGGTATTTAAAAAATATATATATTTAAGAGGCCTTAGCAGTTGATCCCTTTCAATGGTTAACTGAAAAGTTGATGACAAATGGCACATTTATGGTGTAAAAGCTAAAGAAAATCTGAAAAACCACGTATTTACACAGAATGACAAAGAAATAGCAAGGTAAATAAAACAAATACAGAAAAGGAAAACCATGAATATGAGAGGGGATGTAAACATCTGGAGAACTTTAAAAATAAGTAAAAATGTTCCATTTCATGTATGTCCAGGTATGAGCAGCATGTTCTTTAGCAATCTTTTACACATAAAGATTAATTACTGAAAACAAAGAAAGCAAAGAAAATGCTTATACGGAACCTATCAGATGCTTTATGCTGCCCTGCCTGAGAGCAGGATGTGATAGAGGGAGTGAAGCTGACCTCTATGATATTTATGGTTATAGGATTTAAAGCAGAATTTCTGAATATAAAGCAGAGTGAATCCTGACCGGACTTCTCAAGAAACAGTAGAAATCCTGGTTACCCAGCCCATGTACAGTGATTGACAGCTTTCATCCTGTATACAGAGCTAACTGTAAATCATTGTATATGGACAGGGTCAATAATACTTCCAGGGGGTTACATATATAAAATATGTCAAAGTACAATGACAATGATAAATAACTAACAACTGGTACAGAAGGAGAGAAGACCCTGCCCACAAAGGCTTACAATCTACAAGTGAGGGACAGAAGGTGAGGGGCAGACATGTTTGTTGCAGCGGGGTGGATGGGTTTTCAGGTTGGATTTGAAGCTAGTGAAGGTGGTGTAGAGTCTGATGTGTTGGGGCAGTGAGTTCCAGGGTATGGGGGAAGTGCGGGAGAAGTCTTGGAGATGGTTGTGCGAGGAGCTGACATGGGGAGGGCAGAGAAAAAGGCCCTGTGGGGAGCGAAGATTGCGAGAGGGGAGGTAGCTCGAGATTAAAGAAGAGATGTTTATGGGGGGGAACAAGTTATGGAGAGCATTGGAGATCATCGTTATTAACTTGAACTGAATTTGCTGGCTAATTCATAGCCAGTAAGGGGATTGGCAAAGGGGAATGGCAAAGGAAAAGCAGGGGGAGAGGTGGGTCAGATGGGCAGCAGAGTTGAGGATGGATTGAAGGGGAGCACGAGTGCTAGACGGGAAGCAGCAGAGAAGGATGTTGCAGTAGTCTACGTGGGAGATAACAAGGGAATGGACTAATAGTTTTGTAGTATCAAAGTTAAGGAATGAGAGGATACATGAGATATTTTTCAGGTGGAGGAGGCAGGCAGACGTGAGGGTTTGGATGTGTGGTTTGAAGGACAGAGAGGAGTCAAGGGATATCCCAGAGAAGAAGACTTTTGGCACAGGTGAAAGTGTAGAGCCACTGACTGTGATAGAGAGATCAAGTCTGGGAATAGAGTGGGACGCGGAAAGGTGATAAATTCAGTTTTATCCACATTTCGTTTTAGGAGATGGGAGGAGAAGAAGAGAGATATGGACAGTAGACACTCTGGGATCTGGGAGAGCGGAGAGTTAATATCTGTCCAGAGATGTACAGTATCTATATATCTCAGAGCTCAACTTCTATCCCTCTGTCATATCCGATAGGGTAGCATAAACCACTTGTCAGTTTCCCTTTAAGTACATTAAAGGGGTTGTCTCACTACAGAGACTAGCTTTCAACATGTAGGGAATGAAGACGTTTTCCAAATATATTGCTCTGTTCATCTTTTTTGTTAAGGTGCTACAAATGATTTTATCAACTCCTGAGGGCTTTCTAGTTCCCCAAGTGACCAACCTGTGTACTCCTTCTCCCCTGCTATTTGTTCTGATAGCAGGGAGTGACGTCATCACACAGGTCGTTGCGGCAGTGAGAGCTTGTGTGTTATCTGAACTTTCAGACAAAAGACATTAATTACTCTACTGTTTAAATTAGCTCAGAAGCTTCTCCAGACCTCAGAGAAGGTAATTTATTTAATCTAGACTAAAACAGAGAAGTCTGAATACACGGAGCTCATATGCTAATTACAGACAGGTTGACCAGGAAGTGACAGTGCAAAGCAGCATTATTTCATTCATGCATCCTATGAAACTTTGAGATGAGACAATCCCTGTAATTCTTAAATGTCGAAAAACATCCATTTATATGCCACAATGATAATTTATTATAGTGATACATTCTCTATACTTTACCATTGATAAGCAGATATGGAGTTTAGGGTCCTGAGAAAGCCTGGTAACAAGCCATATGGAGCTGTTATGCAGATCTAATGAATTTTAAATTGAGTTATTATATGCTATTATGTGAATTATAGAAAACTATTTTCATTGATTGCACAAAGACACAAACAATATAACCACAGTTGTATCAGATACACTAATGCAAGTCAAGGCCTTGGATTTGCACTGATTACTTGCTCTTCGTCTTTTGCATTGTGTAGCAGTGTCATTCATAGTCAGTGGGGACTAAGCCCTCTCCCATTTCTCAACAATGATGTCATACTGGTACATTGCTCATAGCAGCCAGTGTCCAGCCTGTGATAAAGCAACTGTAAGAAAAGTTCTCTTTCTGTTCCTGCATGATTTCAGTAACACTGCTTGTTTCTAACGGTCAGCATGATGGGTCACTGGTTACCACTGTTGCCTTGCAGTGCTGGGGTCCTAGATTCATACCCCACACCAGATGTTTGTGTGTTCTCTTTGTGCTAGGTTTTCTTTTGTTTTCTCCCACACTCTCCACACCCCTTCCCCCCTCCAAAAAAAACAAAAAAAAAAACTCAAACAAACAAACATACTGACAGGTTAGTCTAGAATTTCAAATTGAAACCCAATGTGAATAATGAATCTGTTAGCAGTGCTGTGGAACATATCAGCTCTGCATAAATGAATAAAATAAAAATCTATAGGGAACATTTTTATATATGTACTGTTTATGCTTTTTTAATGGTTAGTGTTCCTAAATCCATAGAAGTAATGCTGTCCACAGCTGCTATTCATCTCTTCATTGTGCAAATGATTACATAACCAATTTTTGTACCTAATTAACTAGCATTCTATGAAAGCAAAAATGAGGAAAACCTCTATAAAAGTCATTTGAAGCCTCTTAGTTATTTTAGGTCAGGCTTTTTAGCTTGTTTTTCAGTGTCAGGATATTAAAAGAATAATTTACACATTCGACAGATTGTGCAGAAGATGTGTAATTTCTTCATTTTGTAACACTTTTTACTTTGCTGTAATTAGAGCCCATTATATGGTCAAAATGAATGTCTGCTTATTTCATTGTAAGAAGCCACAATGAGCCTTATCATATATACAAAAAACACATTTTGGGCTTGTGCTATAAAAGGATTCTGTAGGTATATGAAGTAATGACACAGCATGTATGGGGTATATTAGATACCATAAAACAAGATGGACTTTACTTGTCCTTATAAATCCCTTGGTTTGGGTACTTAACATTTCAAGAAGATTTCCTTGGCACTTTACAAAAGAAGGTATACTTTTTTGTTAAAAAATTATACAAACATATGCTAACGTATCCCTGTACGTTTGATGTATATGTTAAAAACCCATGGATATACGCAATAAAAAGTATACGCTTTGAAACATTTTCCAAGTATATGTTTGGAAAAAAAGTTTCCTTATAACATATTTTAAAAATGTAGTGTAAACCTTATCTTAATGGGATACCCCTCTTCAATCCCCCATCCTCACAGTAATACAGTGACAAGAAAAGCCAGAATTTCGAGTACATTGGTACAAGAAGAGTCAAACAGAAACATTGCCCTGGTGTTCTGTAACAAAACTCTAACAAAGTCTAAGAGGTATGACTATTATGGCAGTACTTAATCCAGTAATGTACTGTAATAGTTAACTTATTTTTTAATCTTTAGCTATCTATAGCTTTCACCTGGTGCCACATTGATAATCCCCCCATTACCAATAAAACAAGTCTTGCTTAAACAGCCGCTATACTGCCTGGAATAAGGATGGGGCACCAAATTTATCATGGAGTTGAAAAGTGAAACGACATTTTGCTATAGGCTATTATAATTATTAGTCTAGATTTGCTAATATTTATACTAGGGAAAGACAGTTTCATTAAAGCATTGAAGTGATAACCTCCTATTCTCACAACAGTTGGATATTTCATTACTTTATTCATCTAGTCATGATTATAGTGGTTCTAGTTTTTCTTTACGACATTGAAGTGATAATCCTCCCATTGTAAGGCTATGTCTCCACTGCACACAAAAACGACAATTTTATCAGCATTTTTCGTTTTCTAAAAATGCTGAAAAAAAGACTGAAAAGAAGTCCTATAAACTTTAATAGTAAAACCTTCTGTTATCTCCATAGAACGTTTTTGCTGCTGGTCGTATTTTGAAACATGTTGCAAAAAACGCAGGTCAGAAAATTTACTATTGGAGTCTATGTAAAGCGCTGGATGTTTTTTGGCACTTATTTTGCAGAAATCCATAGCAATTACAATTCTTTGCATTTCTGCAAAAAAGCTGCACGTAAATAAAACAAAAATGGAAAACAGCTTTTGACAGGCAGTGGACAAAAAATTCAATCTTATGAATGTTTTAGGATTTGGTTTTCAGTGAGATTTTTGTCCAATGCCGTGTAGACCTAGCCTAACAGTAACAAACTGTAATGAAGATAGCCAGGATTGTGGCAGAGGTCCGAGATGAAGGATTAGAAACTCCAGCTTAGGCTAGAAAGGAACATCTTTAGACGATTTTTAGGGATAAGTGGGAAAAAAAAGTATGGAGACGGAGACATATAGAACAGAGATAGCACATAAGTTCGATAGACAAGAAAATTCTGTCTGACAGCAGCTCCTTACAGATGTTTTTTAAAATTTATTTTAAAGCACCATTAATTCCAGGGCATTGTACAGTCGAGGGGATGGAGGGGAAGGGTTATATAAATAACATAAGACTAAACAAAGTACAATGGCAACACTAATTGACTAACAACTGGTATAGTCAGAGAGAGGGCCCTGCCCGTGAAGACTTACAAGCTACATGGAAGGAGGAATGAAACAGAAGGTGAGGGGCGAAAATGTTTATTGGACAGTAGTGGCAGCAGAGTTATTGTAAATCGTAGGCTATCCTGAAGGATTTTCAGGTCACTTTTGATTCCAAAGTATTGGAGATGCACAGTAGGAACTTTACAGATGCTGACAAGAAAAGTGCAGAGAAGAAAGTCCTGATGGGCAGAGACTATTACACAAGGATATTCGGATTAACCGAATCCACATTCACTTGGACTATGTGAATGGGTATGCTCGGGAGATTTTACAGCGCAAAACATTGGACTAAATTAGGAAGATATTTATTACATAAAAAACACAGAAACAATGGATTTCGTCTATTGAACCTGAAGAAGTCTTCATAGACGAAACGCGTTGTTTCTGTGTTTTTAATGTAATAAATATCTTCTTATTTCAGTCCACTGTTTTGCGCTGTAAAATCTCCCGAGCATAAACATTCACGTAGTCCAAGTGAATGTGGATTCGGTTAATCCGAATATCCTTGTTTTAGTGTTTAACTCCACACTAGTGGAGCTGTGCTGGGAGTGAGCTGCAACAAGCTATATTTTATTTTTCTTGGCGTGTCCAATAGTGTTGAGTGATTATTATCGACAAAGTTGAAATCGGCACAGTTTTTATGTTGATCGAAATTTTTAGATCATGCGATAATTTAGGTTAAAATCTGTGCATCATCTATTAAGATCGTGCCATTTTCGGCGCTTCCTGTCATTTTGGCGGCCAGCAAATCAGCTTATAGAATAGAGCAGGGTGAGATGTGTGTGCGATGTCATGACTGGGATGTGTATGGTTGCGATTGGCTGGAAAAATCACATGACCTTGTTTTACATAGAACAGCGTTTCGTGTTCAGCCTCAGTGTCTCTCAGTGTCTCAGACCAGAAGGACGTGCACTCTGCTTGTGTCCAAACAGCTCAGCGAAATTATTCTATTTCTTCACAGAGAAAGCTCTACTGTTACCTGTGATCCTTACAATTTAGTTAGATTAGAGATTGGAAGATTTTATGTAGTTAGGTAGAGAATTTTAAGGAGCATCTACCGCTGTAAAGTCACGGGGAGGAGCGGATGGGGGGGGGGGGTCCCGCGGGCGAACACAGACAAGCTCTATAAAGAATACTGGATAAAGTTCACTAACACTTAGTGTAGACATTGCACTGCAATAGCTTTATTATTAACAGTTTTCTATTGAAATATTTCCTGGATATTGGGCAGCTTGAACTTATATTAGGATACACATCTTTTCTAGTAACTGCAGGTCTCATTGTTAGGTGCAAAACTCCACTTTAATTATCAGTATACATTTCAGATAGGTGTTAATTTTCAATTTTGCCCATTCCACCTTTGTTCATATATCCACCTTGCAGTTAAATTAGAATCCAGCAATTTTGTAGTCAGCACAGGTTTATAGGTGCCAAAAATACCTTGTATTATCCGAATACATTACAGATACGTGTTTTTTGCACTTTTGCCCAGTCCAGATTTGTTCATTGAGGCACCTTGCACTTAAATGTGAATGCAGCAATTTTGTAGTCACCACAGGTGAATTGAAAGGTGCCAAAAATACCTTTTATTATCCGAATACATTACAGATACGTGTTTTTTGCACATTTGCCCAGTCCAGATTTGTTGATAAAGCCACCTTGCAGTTAAATTTGAATCCAGCAATTGTGTAGTTACCACAGGTGAATTGATAGGTGCCAAAAAATACCTTTTATTATCCGAATACATTACAGATATGTGTTTTTTTCACTTTGGCGCACTACAGCTTTGTTCATTGAGGCACCTTGCACTTAAATGTGAATGCAGCACTTTTGTAGTCACCACAGGTGAATTGAAAGGTGCCAAAAATACCTTTTATTATCCGAATAAATGCTGTCAGAAACAGGAATAGGTAGGACACTGTTAATGGACACATATTGCAAAATGACTTGTTTTTGCAAGATCTTAAACATAGCTATCAATCCCTGTATTGAGACAACCCATTTAATACAATAAAAAAAAAAGAGAAACAAAGACATGGTGGGATTCCATCCTATTTTAAAAATGTGTTTTCTAGAATTAAACTACTAAAAAACTTGCATGTACAAAATAGCTGGTAAAAAAATTCCTCTGAATTGTACAAGGGAGGTACAGGAAAACTTGACCAGATGTAGGTTATTCAGAGGACATGGAGTATGGAGCACGGACAGAGAACAAAGTACAGAGACAATTTCCTCCAGCACGTTGAGTAAAATGAGAAAAAGAATGCCAAGAAAAAGGGCACCTGGGTGGAACAGGAGCGTTAACCACCAGTATTTCCAAGTGAAGCTCAATTGGTCCACACTCATACGGAGGGGCAAGCGCTACCCAGGACAGGGACAGTATATGTCCAATGAAACTAAAATGGTGGTTGAAAGAGTCCTATTTCCGGCACTTTTTAATCTGTGGGTCAGACAGGTTTAATGGTCATTCTGCGGTACAGGACAGATATAGTTAATGTCCAGTTCAACTAAAATGGTGGTTCAAAGACTCCTTTTCCCGGCACTTTTTAATTTGGGGGTCAGACAGGTTTAATGGTCATACTGCGGTCCAGGACAGGTATAGTCAATGTCCAGTTCAACTAAAATGGTGGTTGAAAGACTCCTTTTTCCGGCACTTTTTAAATGTGGGGGTCATGCAGGTTTGGGGCTCATGCTGTGGCCCAGGACAGGTATAGTCAATGTCCAGTGAAACTAAAATGATGGTTGAAAGACTCCTTTTCCCGGCACTTTTGAATCTGGGGGTCATGCAAGTTTGGGGGCTCATGCTGTGGCCCAGGACAGGTATAGTCAATGTCCAGTGAAACTAAAATGGTGGTTGAAAGACTCCTTTTCCCGGCACTTTTTAATCTGGGGGTCATGCAGGTTTGGGGCTCATGCTGTGGCCCAGGACAGGTATAGTCAATGTCCAGTGAAACTAAAATGGTGGTTGAAAGACTCCTTTTCCCGGCACTTTTAAATCTGGGGGTCATGCAGGTTTGGGGCTCATGCTGCGTTCCAGGACAGGGATATTCAATGTCCAGTTCAAGTAAAATGATGGTTCAAATCATACTGCCTTCTGGCACTTTTTAATTTGTGGGTGATGCAGGTTTAAGGGTCATGCTGTGGTACAAGACAGGGATAGTGAATGGTGTGTGATTTTTTTTCTTTGGCTTTTATAACCTAAGTGTGTTGCCTAATATGTAGCACATATCCATTTGACTGTTGTGGATGTTAATTCCAGCTTCTCCAGCCCTGTTTGGGTGTAAGAATGAAGGTGTTGTTGCTCTCCCATAGACTTTAATGGTCATCGATCATAATCTACTATCGACTATCGACTATCTTGTCGATGATGGTCAACTATCGACCATTGACCGATGTCGATGGCCAACGTAATCGCTCAAAACTAGTGTCCAATATTGGATCAACTTCTCTGGATTCGGCAAACACACTGACGGTGGGAGTGCGGTCTGGGAAATCTGTAGCTGGCAATCGTCATGGTATGTGGCAACTGACGATCGGATACTACCGGTGTTTTATGTTTGGCGGAACAGAGAGTTGTGCCAGCCTGATGCACATTTTTAGAAGGATAGAGCACAACCTCTTTTCAGTCTAGTTATTAGTTCTGTTATAATTGTGCTACACTACGGGAGCGCACCTTCTTTGTTTTTTGTTTCTTACATATGGGCGGAGATTATGTGAGAGGAAGTATCTGGAGATTAAGGCAGAGATGTATGAGGGGGAAGGTTGTGGAGAGCCATGTAGTTAGGGCAGAGGATGTTGTAGAGACTGACACAGGGATGGAGAGTTTGCTTTATCCTTTCCCAGGAATTTATGTCCACATGCCATCACTTCTTGCTGTTAACAGGAAAAAAAAGATGTTAAAGAATCTATGCACCCCTCCATCAGCGCAGATAGGTTTGTTTTTATAATGGGGATTTATGGACCATGATGCCTTTAAAGTGACAATAATAGGGGCAGCTCTAGGAAACCATTTTATACTTCTATTGAATGTAGGCTAATACCTAATTTTTTATGGACATATGACTGCAATGACTCCAAGAAGTATCAGAAAAAGTCTCTTGCTGCTTACCCCGAGTTGAACATATGCTTGCACTGTAGTATATGCGCGCTCCTCCACCTTTTCTTTTTCAGGTTCACTGCAGTATTTCCTGTGGTATTCACCCCGCACGGAGGGCTGCCAGTCAACGCCCAAACATAGAAGTTTATACCACAACGGGAAACTCCAGCGGGTGAATTAATCTAGCGTTAGATGCTATATGTTTTGTTTGTCCTGAAGATAAATATTGTATAAAAGTTGGATTAATTAAAACGCGGGAGTTTCCCGTTGTGGTATAAACTGCAAGAAGTAATTTGAGTAATTGTAAATTAAGTGATCAAACACTGTATTTATAAAAGCTATGAAAAAGCTCCTCCATTACAAGCCAAAAAAACAGAACAGTCAACTACTACTAAATACCCACACAGAGAGGCTTGGATCCATAGTGAGGGGAGAAAATAGTTTATTAACCATTGTGCCTAGTGACATTATGTCTGATGCCTGGTATTCTAATGACAATAAAAGGAACCAGCTTTAGACTGCTACTGTAAACAATCTACTTCCCCATCTTTTTAAACACCTGACTCCCAGAAGTAACTAAAATATCTGTAAAGTTATCTATCACATAGTGTTGTTCTACTACCAAGGATTAAGCTCCTCTATTACAAGATAAAATACCAAAACAGTTAGCCACCAGCACTGTTTTCTACCCCTTCATCAGCATCAAAAGGTTTGGATTCATAATGGTGGTGTCACGACAAGCACTGCGGTCCTTGCTCTGAACCATGCCTGCATCTCCCCTGCCTGCCACCACTCACCTATCCCCGCTCCTGCAGTGCTCCCGCTTGCTGTCTCTGACCAGAGCATGCATAGCAGAGCTGGCCCTTTTAAATTTAAAGGGCCAGCGCACTGTTGATTGGCAATCACCGGATGCTGGACCCTTTATTGTGGCGGCCACTTAGACTCCACTTCCTGATGTGGTTCATAGTCATCTCTCGTAAGGAACCGGAGGATCCACTACCTGAGATCCCTACAGGTGGGTTATGAAGCATTATGCCTTTCAAATGACAGATTTGGAAACTAGCTTTAGACTGCTATTATAAACAAGGTTCCTTGGGATCTGAGTGACAGCAAACACTTTGCTAACCACTAAAAAACCCAGGACAGTGGAAAATATATGGACTGGGGATACTGGGGCTCTATGTCATGTTTACTTCTGAGCCATTGACTGGCATGGAATAAGGTAAGATGGGAAGTTAACATCCTCACCAGGTAGCATAATCAACTTAAAATAAACAGAAAAAATAAACAGGATCAGAGAAACACCTTTAAAACACACATTCAAATGCCAACCTCTAAACCAGACAGAGTAATAGAAAAGCCAACAAAAACTAACTGGTTGTAGCACTGCATCTAGAATACAAGAGAACCAACAACACCAAAAAGCTAAAAAAAAGAATGTTGAACAAATTTGAACAAATTTTGGAAAATTACTGATTCTTAGAAATGACGAACTTACAAAAGTACATTGGAAGCAGGACAAGACCAAAGAGCTATTTCAATTTTTTTAAGGCGAGCATAAAACTTTACTGAAAGAAAGTGGATGGAATACATGCATGAATCAGCTACCACAGCTATTGGCTCAATGGCTCATCTGTATCACGTTTATCATAATGGCATGATACATTGATTTTAATCTTGAAAACTGTAGGCCAATAAAACTTTAGGGAAAAACTTTTTTAGCTTCAGAATAGAAATATAAATCCATTGAAGCAATTGTAGCAACACTTTCATTAATTGATCAAATCCCCTTCTAGAGAAAACCTGCACCCACTAATAACTTTTCACATGACCTTTGCAGTAAATTGCTCCAGCCGTAGAACAGTAGTATCACCTACCATGTACAACTAAAGTTGTGTCTTTATTTAACCTAGTATCACCTTGAAATGAAACAGAGAATATGTTTCATTGTAGTAAGAAAAGAGCAAAATAAATATTTCTTACAGTTAAGTGAAAATTGAAAAATGCATTTGCTAAAAAAATTCTCCAGTGAAAAAATAATTGAAACATCACTGCCAATATACTTCCTCTAACATGATGTCAGTGCATTTAAAGCAGACAAATTGACCTCATTTCCCTGAGCTTCTCGGACACCAATTCATAGGATGATCTAGTGCATTTCAAGATGTTATCTAGTGTAGCACAGAGCCAACAGTACAATGTTATCTATTGATAAAATAAAAAAAAACATAACTTCTAAAAGAAACACAGGCCAAAATAAATCAAATCATTTTTGCTTTGCGTTAAAGTTAGTTCTTTATTATTTATTGTAGGAGTGTAAATTTTTTATAACATCGTAAATCTAACCTCTGTCTATGGCCCACTTTCATTTTCCTGTGCATGTTTGATGCTGTATAGTTCCTAAAGGATAACCATATGCTCTATGTCTTGTCAATGAATGGGTCCTCTAGGGGCATTCATGTAAATGGAACTGAATTAAACAGGTTTTTCCATCTCAACATTTAAAGCTGACCTAGTCATTAGTTTATTTTTGTGAATTTTGGGCAGGGCTGGTGGGTTAGAAAATGGAATCCTAGGCAACAAACAAAGTGGTGCCTTTTAAGAAAGCTTCTTTGCATCTTAAGACGAGGTCTACACAGCAATTGAAAATGCCGCCCAAAATCCGGCTGCATTTTTACATAGCTGGACCGCGCCACAGCACCGTTTTCTTTTCTTTTCATGTTCCATCCAACATATAATTTTTTTAGTTTCCCAGTACATTGTACAGTCAATGGCAACATTACATATTGTATTTTGTCCCTCATATGACTATATATATGAAAAATTATATATTATATAAGTTATGGCTCTCAGAAAATGGAAACCAAAAATGACTGTGTCATTAAGGGGTTAATACCAGCTTGATATCGATTCAGTTCCAAAGACACTGTTCATATCTTGACAGGGGTACATGTCAGTTATAGCCATACTTCAGAAAATGTCCTCGGCACTTATGATCCACAAATGGGTGCAAGCCAAAAAATTGTTGCCAAAAGAAAAATAATAGGTTGCACTCCATAGTCAGTTGCAAATTTATATCCACATTTTATTATTCCATTTATTGACAACATGATTATCAAGCCGACTTCATATTAAAAATTCATTTTCATAAGTTGCAGATTCTAGTAATAGACGTTTCGGTCTAAAATAAGACCTTTCTCAATAGAATCTTCTTAATACATTATTTATTCTTTTTTGCTCAATTCATTATATTTATGGGACTGGTCTGCATGCATCTCCACGTTTGAAGCCGGCATTGCAGATGCATACAGACCAGTCCTATAAATATAATGAATTGAGCAAGAAAGAGTTAATAATGTATTAAGAAGATTCTATTGAGAAAGGTCTTATTTTAGACCGAAATGTCTACAATCAGAATCTGCAATTTATGAAAGTCGGCTTGATAATTATGTTGTCAATAAATTGAATAATAAAATGTTGATATAAATTTGCAACTAACTTTGGAGTGCAGCCTATTCTCTTTTTATTAGTTATAGCCATACTGTGACATGTTGCTGGTTGGTCTAAATAAAATGTACTGCGCAGTATACATTTTTGGTGGCCAACTGATGCAGTTTTTATAAAGGATAATAATAATTAGAATAAAAATATTTATTTACATAGGCCCACCATAATGTGCAGCACTTTATTCTGCAGAGAACAGGTACAGACAAAGTCAGGTTTTGTATAGTAACAAACCTATTAACAGATCAAGCAAGAGACATAGGCCCTGCACACAGTAAAAAGAGGTGGAATCTAGAAAAGTTTTTGAGGTGCAGGTGATATAAGCAGGTAAGGGTTTTAAGATAGAATCTAAACCCTTACAGGCAGGGCCCTCTCTTCCTATGTACAAGTTTATTTCTTATGTAATGATGGTTATTGTACTCGCTCTTGTCTCATATCATGTACCCCCTTTTGGATGTTCAGTGCACCCTGGAATTAACGTCTCTTTAAAAATAATAATAATAATAACATAGTGGGTTGAGGGACAAACCTGAGCTTATCATGACTCCAATGTAGCGGGCCTGCTGTCGAGGAGTTATGGTAGGATCACACTGAGATGAGAATATCCAGTTAGGGTTGGTTAGTAGATGGTAGCATAACAAGAACTTTATTTTCTGAAAGGTTTGATTTTAGATAGCGAGAGGAAGGGGTTGTTAAAGACAGCAGAGAAAGTCATTGATAATTTGTAGTAATGCACAGATGATGTCAGTGGAAAAAGTGTATGAATGACTGTCATTAGTGTAGAGATGGTACTGAAAGCCAGATCTACTGACAGTGTCTCCAAACAGGGCTGTGTAGAGTTAAACAGAGCTGATCCCATAGGCACCTCCGTAGCAAGAAGAATAGGAGAAACGCACACTGGTAAATAATATGCTAAATGAGCAGTCAGAGCTGTAGGAAGAAAACCAAGGGAGTGCATTATCCTTAAAGGGGTTTTGCCACCATGGAATGTTAAAGTGAGAACCTCCAAAATGGGTATTTAATCACTTTTCTAAATATATGTGATTACAAAAAGTGAAAAAACTTTGAGATTCTTGGTTACAAAAAGTGAAGACTCTGAGAGCTACAGCATTTCTCAATCCCCCTTAGTTACCTGAAAGCTTCCACTAGACACGACCAGAGGGACCAGAGGAGCTGACAGGCCACGCTTGTGTGAAACACTTCTTATCTGATGACAGGGAAAATGAATGAGCTTTTAAGGGACAGGGAAGAAAGTGCAGTCTATGAGGCTGTGTCATGCTGTATTGAGAATCCACTGTTGTACTGTTATTATTTTGAGACGCTCCCATATTCCTCACTCCTTGCTCACCCCCTCTCTCTCTCCCTTGCAGCCTTCATGACTCAGCATGATTTGTTTATATTTTACTCCCGTGCTGATAAGAGGTAAGAAACTGGCATCCTGGCAAATCCTCTTTAAGGCCTATGGAACTAAGCAGCTGAACTGGCAAATGGTATGCTAAATGAGTGGTCAGACCTGTAGGAAAAAAAGTCAAGGGAGTGCAATAACCTTCAAGGTCTTGAAACAAAGCAGCTGTTGCACAAAGATTTAGAATAATCAACAAAGAGAAGTTATCATGATTTATCTTGCAAGAGATTATTTGAAACTTTCACTACAGCAGATTTTGTGGAGTGTAGAAATCCGATTGTAAGTGGTCAAGAAAGGCGTTAGCACAGAGGTAGCTGATTAGGTGACCGAAGACAAAACTTTCATGGGTTTAGAGATGAAGAGAAGATTTGAGATGGGCTGGTAGTTAGCAGGCAGCACAGGTCCACAGATGTTTTCTTCTGTAAAGTGGTTATAATGGTTTGATTGAAGGAGAAGACAAAGATCCCAGAAGTTAGAGAGAGGTTACATATTTAGTTAGGGGATAAGTGACAGCTGTAATGAGGTGTGAGGGAAAAAAGTCACTAATGATGGTAGTGAGGTAAGCAGAACAGTAAAAAGCCATACTTACATCCATTTCCAGTAGGAGAAAAAAAAAACCTCAGTGTCACATGGGAGTAGTTACACAGATGCAGATCTTTGATGAGGCACGCTGTAGTCTCCACTCCAGATCACATACGTTCTAATGTCTGCGCCCCTCCCTCCCTCCCCCATCCCATCCCATCCGGCACTCACCTCTCCCCGCTCTTGCTCCGCTCCCGTCCTCTTCTTCTGGCCGGCACGTACCCACTCTCTAGGACGCACACTGCCTCTTTAAAACTTAAAGAGCCAGTGCACCGCTGATTACTAATCATCAGTCGTGGACTCTTTTTTTAGATGATTTCACCCAGCACTGCCAGCCAGTTAATTGGATTGCTTCTGTTAGTTTTGTGATTATCTATGTTGTTATTCCTGGTATCTGATCCTTCTGATCCTATGCTTTTAGACTTGATTTTCTCTGCCTACCAACTGCCCTAACCTTACTGCGAATGACCGGATTACGTTTTGCCTGCTGACAGTCCTGAACTTTCCACCAGTGACCCGAATATGCTTCTGCCTGCTCTTTCCATACCATGCTGCACCTTGGCTGTCACCACGAGTGACCATGTCATGAGTAGCGACCTGGGAATCTCTCACGTTTCAGCGAGCTCTGGTGACTACAAATGGGCTCTTTAGACTTCGCTTCCTGGCGTGGCTCAAAGTCATCTCTCATGGTGACCCAGAGGAACCACCATCTGTGTCCTTGACATTTTCCCTTGTGGCTTTTGATCCCACCAAGGTGCCTCTGTCAGATGTCCAGGACCTCGCAGTCAAAGTGGCCCATCAAGACTTCTATCAAGAAAAACTATCTAAGATGCTACAGGACATAGCTAACCATTTCCCGGTGGTCACATCTGCTCTTGCACCTGCCATGGTTCCTTCTCCTGCTGCTACCGCTAGTCCTGGTTTGCACCTGCCCTTGCCTCAACACTACGATGGAAACCCCAAAATGATGAACTGGCTGGCCGGGATCTCTAAACCTCACTGGATGATCTCATTCTTTTTTCCACTAAAATAGACATCCGTTTGGCCGAGTGGCAACTGGAGCTCCATCAGCAATGAGAATCCTCCAGGTCCCTAGACTTCCTCAACTTGCTCCAGTTTTTCAGGGGCCTCCACTGCCTTCACCAACGGATCTTCGATATGAATCCATGCAAGTAGGGATAGTCCATTTGTCTGTAGAAGAATGTACTTCCAGATTCCTGATTCTCTGTTTGTACAGCGGCAGTCAGGCTCACTTCCTGAAGAACTCTCCAGTGTTTCCGGGAAAATCCAGCGCCTAGGCTCCATGTGAAAGGTGGTCCTAGATAAAGATGCATCCTCTCCTCATTTGAACATGACGGTTATGCTCAGCTCCTCATCTAGTGTCAAGTTTCAAGCTTCTACCTTACTGCATTCTGAGGTGGGAGGGGGGTAGAGGTAGAGGTAGGGTGGGGTGGGGAGAGGGGGAAGCAGAGTGTATAAGGGTGTGTTATATGGGTGGGAGGAGCAGAGTGTTTAAGGGTGTGTTATATGGGTGGGGGGAGCAGAGTGTATAAGGTTGTGTTATATGGGTGGGGGAGTGGCAGCTAAAGAAACTCAGTAATTGTTCAGATCCTTCACATCAGAGCTGTCACTAGGAGAGAAGCTGAGGAGAACAGGCAGGCTGTTTCACACAGCTCAGGCGGGAGTGAGCACAAAGAGTGCAGGGTGGCCAATCACAGCACAGGGGGCATGTCCCGACCAGAGGGTGATCCAAATTCAGGCAGCCAATCACAGCAAAGGGGGCGTGGCCAGACCTGAGGCTGCAGAAATAGCTTTAGACACACACAGATTAGATAACAGCTGTTATACTACATGATTGAGGTAAAAGTACTTTTTTTTTTACTGTCCCCATCATTACAGATCTGATGTTTGTAGTGCGAAAAGCTCTTTAAGTGACTTATAGACTGTATTCTACAGTGAAAGCTGATGGCTTGGAGTGGTTGAAGAAATTAAATAGTGCTTGTGAGCTATAAATGAGTAAAGGAAGGAGAGAACGGCTGATGTAGATAGAATCCCCAAAGGGCATGAATGAGTGGTAGGTTAGAGGACAAATAATTATAAGATGAACAAGGTGAATGGTAGCATGACCCATAGAATGACTAGGTTTACTAAGCAAATTATGTTTAGATGAGTGTTCTGTTTTATTCCATTCTGACTCAATTTTAGTATCATTCTAAATCTTTAAAATATTGCACAAAATACCAAGATTATAGAGGTCATGGATGTCATAGATTTCTTCAATATATATACATTGAGGGAGTAGGGTATAATCAAAAAGGCATTTTTCTGTATATCAATTTGAAAGAAGTCAAAAGGATACTTGTTGGAGGGTTAGTAGAGCCCTATAGGTATGTTCAGCTTTCAGTATTGATAGATGTGCTGAACGTGTTTAAATGATGACATGTACAGAGCAATATGGATGAGACCTGCACTGTTCAGTAAGAAACATACAAGTGGACAGTCATAGAATACAATAAATATATTTTTTTATTAAAGAGCAAATAATAAAACAAAGAGCAAATATTAAAACTATCATGTAGCAATTTAAAAAAAATCCAATTTGTGTTTAGTCATAAAGCTGCTTGAATTTTGCTTATACCAGCCTCTTCCAGCCTTATTTCTCCAAGGAGCATCATGGTTTATAAGTCTATACACAACTTTTGTGCTCTCCACAAGAGAAACATTTTACCATCCAATAATACCTACTTTTTTTTTCTTTACACTATACCTTTGTATCAGCTACCAAGGTCAGACCAGTTTAGTCCCTATCAGCTAAGGTCCCTACAGTAACGGAATAACTTCATACAAACCAATTTAGTTAGTCTTATTTCAGATAGACTGTTTAGGATTTTATAGCCATTTCAATGACCAAACATCAACAATGAAGCTTCAGAATAATCCTTATTAGATCAATACAATTCCAATTCCCACAGTAAGGTAGCAGTAACTCTTTATTCAGAAATCCTGTAACTGTTTTTAGAGTAACGCTTAACCAATCTATCTGACAGCTTAGTTTAAACCACTGGCTTCACCGTTAATAGATCTCTCTCTTTATCTTAGCGTATACTGTCTGGATGCTATAACCGAACCTCCATCTACATGGCTAAGTCATTCCTTTCCAGCTTCCATAGCCCGTTATGAAGGTATTACAGTCAAATCCTTTAAAACAATATATACACTATGTCTGGATAGATATGCACAACAGGAATTAGTTATGCCAATTTTTCATTCCCCAGGAAAATACCATATACCACCTTTTTAACTGTTAAATTAAATAAACAGACAATACATATTTATTTGTTCATTTGACTAGAATTATTATAAAAACACAGAAACAAGGCCATACTCACAGCTCAAAGGCTGGACTGAAACTGAACCCAGTAAAGAGGCAACACTGGCCCCTATGCTACTTGGGAAAGATAAACAGGTGCAGCTGATTGCTGAGCCGTAGCTCACATACCACACCATTAGGGGAACAATAAGACTGCACATTAAATTGATACCTGTTCACAAAGTATGTAGAAAAGCCACAGTATTATACATGGGGAAATTGCACAAATGCAAAAATACCGATAAGACAACCACTCACACACCTTCAATATGAGGGGGGGTGGTTGCTGGTATTATAATTGCATATAGATAAGGCGATACAAATTATGTTTATACAATACTTATTTGTTTCTATACATATTTATGTATTACATTTTATTAACATTTTATAATATTGTGATTATATATTTTGTTGGACTCTGTACCCTTTTCATCTTTGACCTGTGTCAAAGTAAGTTCAGTTCATATCTCTTTATAACCACTGTTCTAATAATATGCCATTATGTACCTAAAAAAGGAATTTGGAAACATGTTGTCCTACTTACAATAAAGTTCCACCATTATATGTACTCATTTTGGTCACCTGGAGTCTTGACAGAATTATCCAAAGTCCAGATTTTTCCTCATATTACTACATCTTTCTACTGAACCCATTGTATAATGCCAGGACAGTTATAACCACTCCAGCATTATTTTGTCACTTTTAAGAGTTGTGCCTAAACTTGCCTAAAGTCTGAAAGGTGACTACCATATTTTTAGACTATAATACACAATTTCTCCCCTTAGAAACAGAGCTAAAACTTATGTGCGTCCCTGTATGGGCTGTTTCTAAGCTAAATTGCACTCAGGGCAGAGGGAAACATTTTCTTTGCCTACCCCCATTAACATGTCACACCGCGCTTCGACACATTGCATCAACATCAACCAGTGCCTGAATATACAAAAAGTTATAGCACAAAGTTCTATACATA
The DNA here is from genome assembly GCA_025379985.1 of Phyllomedusa bahiana. NCBI lineage: Eukaryota > Metazoa > Chordata > Amphibia > Anura > Hylidae > Phyllomedusa > Phyllomedusa bahiana. The sequence continues at coordinate 26,309 of JAODAL010013982.1, forward strand.
ACACCATTGAATAGTCATACAATTACCAAATAACACCGCTATATAAAAGCGGAATCCCAAGGCTAATATTACCAATAAGCCCACTAAGGCCAAATACCGTAACATCCTGACCAGTTATCACCACCACACAGTGACTGAATAATACCCCTACAACATGACCTCATATCACCACCACATAGTGACTGAATAATGCCACCACACCATGGCCACATATCACCACCACATAGTGACTGAATAATACCCCCACACCATGAGCACATATCACCACCACATAGTGACTAAATAATACTACAACACCATGACCACATATCATCACCACATACCACCACATAGTGACTGAATAATACCACCACATATCACCACTGCACAGTGACTGAATAATACCACCACTCCATGACCACATATCACAACCACATTCTCTGTATAATACTACCACACCATGACGTCATATCACCATCACATAGTGACTGAATAATGCCACCACACCATGACTTCATATCACCACCATAGTAACTGAATAATGCCACCACACCATGACTTCATATCACCACCACAGTGACTGAATAATACCAACACATCATGACCACTTATTACCACCTCGTAGTGGCTTGAATAATACCACAAGATCATAACCTGATATCACCACCACATAGTGACTGAATAATGCCACAACATCTTGACCATATATCACCACAACATAGTGACTAAATAATACCACCACACCATGACCACATATCACCACCACATAGTGACTGAATAATACCCCCACACCATGACCACATATCACCACCACATAGTGACTGAATAATACCACCACACCATGACCACATATCACCACCACACAGTGACTGAATAATACCACCACATATCACCACCACATAGTGACTGAATAATACCACAACACAATGACCACATATCACCACCACATAATGACTGAATAATACTACAACACCATGATCACATGTCACTCTCACATAGTGACTGAGTAACACCACCACACCATGACCACATAAAGTATCACCATCACATAGTGACTGAATAATACCACCACACCATGACCACATATCACCACAACATAGTGACTAAATAATCCTTCCCCTGGCGTCATCCTGGCCTTGGTTACCAGGGATGTAGCTGAAAAGTAAATGTTATTAACTCCTTAAGCCGAACGCCTGGAAAGTACTTAATGACCAGCACTTCTTTTTTAGTTTTTGCTTGCGTTTCAACAGTCGTAACTTTTTTATTTTTCAGTGAAGCAGTTGTATGAGGCCTCGTTTTATTCAGGACAAGTTCAGTACTTTTTGGGTGAACAGTTCACTTATAAATTATTGCAGAATTGTTTTTACATTTTTTTTTTTTTTTTTTTTTACACTATTCACATTTCACAATTAATAATTTGTTAGATTAATTCTAGTGGTTATTACTAGGAATGAGCGATATTATCGACAAAAGTTGAAATCGGCATGGTTTTTAGGCTTATTGGAAATTTTCGATCACGCAATAGTTTAGGTGATAATCTTACAGATAATCTATTACTATTGCGGTATTTTCAGCGTTTCCTGTCATTTTGGCGGCCAGCCAATAAGCTCCGAGGATAGAGGGGGATGAGAAGGATGTACAACGTCACCACTTTGCGGTGTATGGATCTCATTGGCTGCAAAAATCACGTGACCTCATTTTATCTATGCAACTGCATTTCCTGTTTGAGCTCATTCTCTGTTTATCACACTTCACAGCAGGATGTGTCTGTCTGCGTTTAAAGGCTACGGGGGAGGGGGGCGGCAGGAGGAGAGGCATTTGAAAGGAAGATATTTTGCAGCTCAGTGTGTTCTGTGATCTTCAATTGAAAAAGCATTGTTTTTTACCACTTTTTTGGCCAGCAGTTGAAATTGTCCCTGTTTTTTCAGTTCTATTGCATGTCAGTGTTCCCAAAAACCGGCATAACTTATCCCTATAACTTTTAAATAGTTTTATTAGTAAATTACGCCTCTTGTCAGTGGTGCGAAGGCCGCCATATTAATCCATATAAAATTTAAATACTCTTATTGCAGTCCGTTCGTTTGTTTGGCACAGAGAGTTTAGTTGTACGCATATTGTTTTATACATATTTGATAGTAAATTACGCCTGTTGTCAGTGGTGCAAAGGCCGCCATATTAATCCATATAACATTTAAATACTCTTACTGCAGTACGTGCATCTGTTTGGTGCAGAGAGCTCAGTTATATGCATATTCTTTTACACATATTTGACAGTAAATTACGCCTGTAGGAAGTGGTACGAAAGCCGCCATATTAATCCATATAACTTTTTAATACTTCTATTTCACTCAGTGCGTCTCAGTTTGGCGCTAATCGTGCATTTGTATGATAGTTTGTTGAAAACTATCAACTGCTAGTCCTACTGGGCAGTTGTAAATCTCAGGGACTGAAGGAAGAGCACTGTTGATGTTGTATTACGGTTCTTCCACCAGACCGCATTTCACAGATATGTGATAGAAACAATTCTGTTTCTAATCCTAGTTGGCTGTTGGAAATTATTGGGATTTAAGAATAGCTGTGATTTGCCGTCTTTCAATAGGAGACTGTCAAAAACTCTTCCATACCTTTTATCTTTCTGAACATGGAGCGAACTGCAGGTGGTAAGCGAGCAAAGAGGGGTGTAGTAAATGGAGCTAGAGGTACGAGAGAAGGTGCTCCTTTCAGTGCTGGCGACAACAAGCAAGCCAGCAGATCGTCGGTTGCAGGATCATCAGGCCTGTCATCGTTGGGTCGGTGCCCTGTGAATCTCAGTAACGAACAGCGTTGCCAATCTGTTCTTCAGTGGTTAATGCAACGTGCATCCAGCAGTCTTACCTCCTCGTCCTCCCAGTCACGGCCACAAATGTCAATGTCCAGTTCAACTAAAATGGTTCAAAGACTCCTTTTTCTGGCTCTTTATAATGTGGGTTATGTAGATTTAAGGGTCATGCTGCGGTCCAGGACAGGGATAGTCAATGTCCAGTTCAACTAAAATGGTGGTTCAAAGACTCCTCTTTCCGGCACTTTTTAATCTGTGGGTCAGACAGGTTTAAGGGTCATGCTGCGGTCCAGGACCAGCATGGTCAATGTCCAGTTCAAATAAAATGGTGATTCAAAGACTCCTTTTTCTGGCACTTTTTAATCTGTGGGTCAGACAGGTTTAAGGGTCATGCTGCGATCCAGGACAGGGATGGTCAATGTCCAGTTCAAATAAAATGGTGGTTCAAAGACTCCTTTTTCCGGCACTTTTTAATCTGTGGGTCAGACAGGGTTAAGGGTCATGCTGCGTTCCAGGACATGGATATTCAATGTCCAGTTCAAGTAAAATGATGGTTCAAATAATACTGCCTTCTGGAACTTTTTAATTTGGGGGTCATGCAGGTTTAAGGGTCATGCTGTAGTACCGGACAGGGATAGTCAATAGTCTGTGACATTTTTTCTGTGACTCTTGTTGCCTAATTGTCTTGCCTAAGATGTAGCACGTATCCAGTTTACTGTTGTGGATGTTAATTCCAGCTTCTTCCCACCTGTTTGGGTGTAAGAATGAAGCTGTTGTTCCTCTCCCATAGACTTTAATGGTCATCGGCGATAATCTGTTATCGACTATCTGCATGATAATTGCCAATATCGACTATCGACTCGATAACGATAGTTGACACAATCGCTCATCACTAGTTATTACGGTCATGTGCCATACCTAATATGTGTAGGTTTTTGTATTTGTGTGTAATGTATGGACAATTATTTTTTATTAAATATTTATTTTTATTTTTTCTACACTTTTTTATGTTTTTTACTTTTTTTTTTTTTAAATCCCATGAAGGGATAACTGTTCTGGATTTTTCTTTTACACTTAGTAATGTATTAGCATATTCATATATGCTAACAGATTTTAATCTGTGTCAGTTTAACACAGGCAGCAATCAGGGCAGCACACAGTGTACCCTGACTGCTGGCTTCTTACACAGACAGCCCTGGGGCTACTCTAGGTATCGAGGGCTGATTGTGCAGTCACTCCTGGGGCTCTGTCGGGTCACCGGGAGTCCCAATCACCCAACAGAGCGGGAAAAGTGCTTTGATTATGCCGTGGTCACTTGCAGAGGCAGCGCTGGGAACAGGATTTTGAAGTACCGCCATTTTCCGCAGCGCTGCTGTGGCACCGGGGTGCCGCAAACCCCAATGTCTGCAGCGGTGTCAAATGTCGTGGTGTGGTCATTAAGGGGTTAACCTGAACAATAATTCTGGTAGGTATCAGCCAGATACCACTACTAGCAGTGCCACTTACTGTAGTGACACTCAACACATAATAATGACTATAACCCCCCCTCTCCCTCTCCTCAATAAATGCTGTTCTGTGGCACTGGCTGTTGGGTGAGGGGCAGCAGCTGGCAGGCAGCTACTGTGAGAGATCTCTGGATGGCCATGCCGCAGACTGAACATACGTATCATCTCTATAGGTGTGTGGAGTCTGCTTGGACAGCCAGAGACGACTAACACTAGCTGCCTGAGTGAGCGGGTGATATGTGGCTGGCCATAAGGACTGCACACACATATGGAGATGAATCGAGCACAGAAGGAGTCAGGACACCATCACACGTCATTTCCTCCCTAATTGACTGTGGTGTCACACTACACTACGCTCACCTCTGCTCTAAGTAGCAGTCAGGTGGCCCGAGTCTATAGTGGCAGCAGGGGAGCAGGCAATTCACATCCCCAGGCAGCAGTCAGTGACAGACTGGATCCGCAGAAGATGGTACAAGAGAGCTGGAAGGGAAGACCATGGGGGAAAGAGGGCTCAATTGCTGAGCTGGCTCCATATACAGCAGGTAATGCCTGTTAGTTACAGCTGAGACCCGTCATTGGCAGCCTGGATCAGATATAACTGGCTTTTTAACCCCTTAACCCCTTAGCTGCCACAGTAAATGCAATCATGGCATCTTAGTGGTTGAAAAATGGTGTTGCTCTTAGTTCAATTGCCACCATGGATGGAAACAGCAGGGCACTGACCAGTTGTTATTGACTCATTCACTCCTATCTTACTATTCTTATAACACCTTGCCTGAGACAGAGTATATTAGGAGAGGCATTATTGTGAACTGCTCTGCAATGTTTTTCTATAGCAAAATGATGTACATGGTGGGGCACTTATATGGATACACCTAAATGAAATGGGAATGGTTGGTCTATCAACTTCCTGTTTATGACACATTAGTATATGGGAGGGTGAAAACTTTTCACGATGGGTGTTGACCATGGTGGTCATTTTGAAGTCAGCCATTTTGGATCCAACTTTGTTTTTCTAATGGGAAGAGGGTCATGCAACACATCACACTTATTGAGAATATCACAAGAAAAAACTATGGTGTGCTAGGTTTTAACATAACTTTATTCTTTCATGAGTTATTTACAAGTTTCTCTTTGTTTACAGCCATTGACATGTTGCAGAGGTTAACATGTGAGAAGCGTATAGAAATTGTGTTGATGTCTGGTGAACGCAGTACCCGGGTCACAGCAGCAGATTTCAATGCAAGACACCCTATTAGACCACCCATCTCCCAGGCTGTAGTTAGCAAACTGCTTGCCAAATTTTGTGAAACAGGTTCAGTGTTGGATTTGCCAAAATATGTACGCAAGAAAACTGTCACAAATTAAGAAACATCAGTGGCTGTCCTAGCTTCATTCAGCAAGAGCCCACAGCGTAGCACTCGTCGCATGTCACTGGAGAGTGGTATCAGTTGAACATCCCTTTGGCGGAAATTAGCTACTCACAAATGGCACCCTTACAAAATCCAGCTGTTGCAGCATCTCAACGAGGATGACCCAGATCGGTGCACTGAATTTACAGAATGGGCAAAACAAAAATTGGAACAGGACCCTCAGTTTACACAGAATATTATGTTCAGTGATGAGGCAAACTTTTTTGTGAAAGGTGAAGATAACAAAGACACTAACCCACAGTGGATAGATCGCTCCAAGACTGTTGGGACACAAAAATTTATGCTATGGTGTGGTATATGGAGTACAAAGATAGTGGGGCCATTCTTCATCAATGGAAACCTCAATGCCACTGGATATTTGAAATTGCCACATGATGATGTGTTGCCCTCTGTATGCACTGAAGATGGCACATTCCCTGAGTTTTTCCAGCAAATGGGGCACCACCACATTATGGGTGTCAGGTCCGAGCATTTCTATATGAGCAGTTTCCTGGAAAGTGGATTGGTCATTGTGGGCCAGTTGAATGGCCAACAAGATCTCCCAATCTGACCTTAGACTTTTATCTTTGGGGTCATCTGAAGACAATTGTCTATGTGAAGATACTAGATGTGCAGCATCTGAAAAAACGGATACTGGAAGCCTGTGCTAGCATTTCTTCTGCGGTGTTGCTATCAGTGGGAGAAGAGTTTTGCATTGACAATCCAACACAATGGGCAGCACTTTGAACACACTTTAAAAGTGGTCATAAACTTGTAAATAATTCATGAAAGAATAAAGTTACGTTAAAACCGAGACCATTGATTTTCCTGTGACATTCTCAATAAGTTTGATGTGTTACATGACCCTCTTCCCATTGGAAAAAATAAAGTTGTATTTAAAATGGCTGACTTTAAAATGGCCATCATGGTCAACACCCATCTTGAAAAGTTTTCCTCCTCCCATATATCAACAACCATTCCCAATTTATTTAAGTGTATCCATTGTAAGGGATTAGGTAGCAGGTTGGTCATCTCCTGGGTAGACGGGCACAGCTCAGCAGGCACAGAAATCCAAACGACAAGGAAAGTTTGTTTTAAACTGCCCGCAGACAGTTTTATTGTTTATCATGTGGCACATAAAATAAAACAAACAAAACAAATCCTATGCCTGTCCGGCTCTAACTAAACAGTATGAATACCTCTCTAACACAGTGCCGGCCTAATACCAGTCACTGAACACACCAATATTACTGTACCACAAGTAGGGGCTCCCACAGGCTTGTAGCAGTTAACCTGCCCCAGGGTGAGAGAGTGTGTGTCTGCAGCTCCTGCCTTATATGAGGCAGACACACCTAAAATTAATCAGGCAGCCCAAGACCCGGACTGCCCAGGTGGAGTGGGGCCCCCCCTCGCTATCCCCATCCAAAAAACCCAGCCCTTGAAAAGGGGTTTTTTACTAAACTCTATCCCATGGGATTCGTGTTGATCTCGGACATTTCCCACTTTTGGGTTTTGCTCTTTACCGGGACTTTAAGGAAACTTGGGCATATAACCTTCCCTTAGACCGTCCGGGACACTCTGTCACACCATGTAAATGGCCTCCCCCATTAAAATTTTTTCCTGGCCCCTAGGGGGTAAACAAAAGGGAATCAATCATTCCCTTTTTTTCCCCTTTTTAAAACATTCCTTAAAAAGAAACTATTCAATGATCCGAGGTGTGATTTTTAGCCCCAATTTACAGACTCAGTTCCCATTTACCACACATATTGCGTGAATAAAGTTCTATGTTAATAACCTATTTAAAATTTAATTAAACTTATTTTGTTTATTTTTTTTATAGATTTTTTTGCAGATATTAAAGGAATGGCCAAGATTTGACTATTAAGTCTGGTATGTGGTAGGAAAAAGCAATGGTACACTGTTTAAAAAGAAAGCACATCAGTGACATCATTTTTGCTACTTAAATAACCCCAAAGGGTAAAACAAACATACCCAAAAGAAATTAATGCATTTTTTTTAATCCCCCCTCCCTAAAAATTTTACAGTGCCCGTAAAAATTTCCCCTAAACCTGTGTCAATATATATTTTTATATTTTATATTTTAATATGGCTAGCAGAGATTGTTGGGGACTCTGTAGAGAAGACAGAGGTAGTTTATACTGTTCTCACATTAGTAAAAAAAATCCAGGCACAGGACTAATTAGGGAGTAGAGATGGCAAATTTTCTTCCAAAATTTCGGATTGGGTTCACTTCCCCGGGGGAAAATTTATCCGCCAAAATTCGTTTCTTTTTCCGGGGAATTTTACTTTCTGAAAACGATTGGGGGGGGCATTAAAAAGGGGGCAGTTTTATTTTCCCCGGGGGAAACTGAAAGAGCCGGGCAAGGGTCCCTTTTTGGAACTTTTGGGGCCATCTTTAAATTTTGAAAGAGGGTTGGCTTGGTTTTTGGGGGTTTCTTTCATACAATTTTTGTTTTTTTTGTTTTTTGAAAACGCAAAAAGGGCTGCCCGCCGCTTTTGAATCTTTTTCACTAAAAATTCCCTTTTGGGCCCCCTTTTAAAAGAGGGCAAAAAACTGACCAAAAAAAACCTTCAAGGGGGGAATGTAGCCCTAAATAAAGTCATGCCGGCGAAAGGGTGGAAAAAAAAAAGGGGCTAGGAAGTTTTCGGGGTTGGGCAACATTTGGGTGAAAAGTTTGAGGGGACGGGGGCCGGGCCACACCCACATGGGGTTTCAGGCGGGGCCAATGACTTCTGGGGGGAAAAAGGGGGCCCAGAGGGGCCAAAAGGGCTTAGGCAGGGGTATGGGTTTGCAAGAAAATTTTATGGGGGTTTGAACAAACATTCGGGGTTTTTGGCCCCCCAAAACAGGAGGAAGCCACAAAATTTGGCCCCAATCACACAGTGTGGGGGTCACCCAGCGCGGGCATGAGATAAGGAAAAGGGGGGCAATGACATTCTGGAGGGGGGCCCAAAAAAAGTATTTGGCCAAGAGGGGGCCACAAATGATACAGGGGGGAAAGGTCATGAAAACCCACCCCAGCATGAGATCAGGGCAGTGGCCCAATGACTTTCCCTGGAAGGAGGGGCAAAACCAGTTTTTTAGGCCACAAAAATTTGGAAACAAAGATACAGGGTGGAGGTCACGCAGCACCCCAGTTTGAGACGGGGCCAGTGGCACAAAGACATTTGGGAGGCAGAAAACCCCAGAAATTGGGGCCCCGATGGCCAAATCAAAAGGTTTGGGGGAGGGTTAAAACCGGGGGCACCAGTAAGGGGGGTGGCAGTGGAACAATTTGACAAGGGGAAGGCGGCAAAAAATGATTAGGCCACAAAATTTGGGCCCAAAAAATTGAAACCATTTTGTGGGGCCCACGACTCCCCCCAAGCGGGATGAGATCGGGCCCAGGGGCCCAAAAAGACATTCTGGGGGGCCCGGGGCCCAAAAAACAATTAATTTTTTAGGCCCCCAGGTGGGAAACAAAACCCACCCCCAGTGTGGGGGTCAGGGATGAAAGGGCTTTTATGTTTTTCAAAGGCCAGTGGCAACCAATGACTTTCTGGGGGCCGGCAAAAACAGTATTGGGCCCCAACAAAATGGGCAAAAAATTCCCCACATTTTGGGGAAAGGCCCGGGCCGGAGCATTTATGGGTCAAAATGGGCAAAAAGGACATTTTTGGAGGGGGCAAAAACAGAAATTAGGCCACAGAGTGGCACAATAAATACAGTGTGGAGGTTTCACGACAGCAGCAGCAATGGATCGGGGGCAGTGGAAACAATAAACATTTGGGCGGCAAAAAAAAATTAAAAAAAAGGCCACGGAGTGGCACAAAGATACAGGGGTGGGGGTTTCACGAAGCGCAATGAAAACCAAAAGGGGAAACCAAATACTTTCCTGGAGGCGGAAAAAACAGTATTGGGCCCCACAGAGTGCCACAATCACACAGTTTTTTAGGTCACGGCGGGCAGCAGTAAAAATTTCGGGGAAAGTGGCCCCAATTTGCTTTTTTCCTGGGGGGCGGTTTAAAAACATATTCCCCCACGGTGGAAATGATACAGTGGGGAGGTTTAAACGCCCAGCAGCGGGGGGCATGATAATGGGGGATTTGGGGGGCACAATCCCAATTTGGGAGGGGGGAGCAAAAACGTATTGGGCCCAAACAGAGTGGCACAAATTAAAACCATTTGTGGAGGTCCACTACACCAGAAAGGCATGAATCAGGCCCAATTTGCCCCACAATGCCTTCTAAAAAAAGGGGGCCAAAACAGGGGGGAAGAAAACATAGGGGCACAAATGACTTTGAGAGGGAAAGGGTTCACGGGGCAAGGCCGGGGAAATTTTGGGGGTAGGCGGGGGGGTTGGCCCCCAAAGGGGGAACATGTGTGGATTTTTTCGAACGGCAAAAAGCAACACAGCAGCAGCATGGAGGTCTTTAGAGTGGCCCCAATTGACAGAGTTGGGGTGGGGTGGCAAATCCCAGTCCCAGAAAAAGTTTTTGGTTTTTGGAAAGATGGAAAAACCTTGTCGGGAAGGGGTTTTGTGTGGAAATCAGGCGGGTGGCGGGCATCGGGAATGGGGGCAAAAGGGCAGGTAGTTTTGGAACCAAAGACTGAACCCTAAGGCATTGGGGGTTTTGGAAAACCCGGGCCGTTTCCCCGCCTGATTCATCTTGCCAAAGGGTTTTCAGCCCTTTCCACTTTTCCCCAGGGACAAAGGGGTTTTTCCTTGGGGGTAACGAGGGCCCCCCCGGGCCGCACTAAAACCCCGCTCTGATCCCAAAATCCCTTTTGGCCGGCGGGGACAGCTTTTTTTCCCACTGCAAACCGGAAATTTGGGCGGCCCACACTTTCCATTTTTGGCCCTCCCCCAGTAGCCCAAGGGATTTTTCCAAAACTGAGGGGGGGCAGAATGCGCCCCAAGTGGGCCCAAAAACCTTTTGGGGTTCGGGGGACTGCTCCAGGCCCCGGGCTGTTGCTGCTGTTTGGCAAATGCCCTCCACTAGGCAGGGAGGAAGCCTTGGCTCATCAGTGACCCCCAAAATTAGGTTATTTACTGATGGAGGGGAAATTTTGGCCCCTCCCCCCCCAAACCTTCCCCCAGCAGCCGCGGAAAGAAAATTTTACGTGAGCGCTGGGGAAAACCCCCCGGTCAAAACCGGGCCCAGGGAGGGACGATGCCGCCCATAGGAAGAGCCAATTGATTAGGGAGGATTTCCCTAAAAGGAAATTTGATTTTTGTCTTTCCCCCTAATGGGGGGGGAAAAAACCCTCCCTTTTTTGGAAACCCGGGTAGCGGGGGGTTTTCCAATGGGGTTTGGAAAGAGCGGGAAGCCCATCCCTCTGCCGGATGCGGGATTTTCGGGTTAAAAAATAAGCCAGGGCCAAAAAGCATTGTTTGGGGGGCCCAATCGGGCCAAGGGGACCCCCCGGAGGGGGCCCCCCGCTGCCTCCTTTTTCCACTGTTTTAACTCCCACGGTGTTTTGGGGGGCCCATCGGGCCCTCGTTTTTCCCTCATCTCCACCCCACCTCCCCCACTGTTTCCTGCCCCCTCCTTTTCTTGTCACCTGTGTAGAAAATCCCAAAAAATTAAAAAACCCAAAAAATGTTTTTTGCTCCCAAATGTCCTCCCCCCTTCCTCCCCCCAAAAATTTCATTTCCCCCCCCGGATCATGGGGCCCGAGTATAGTCGCCACGTCTCCAGTCCCCTGCCCAAAAGGATTTTTCAGCATCTTTTAAAGGACATGAAGCAGGGGGGAAAAATTGATGTTAATTATCCCTAGTCCCTGGGCAAATTTTGAAAAATTTAACGTCGCCTCCTCGAATGGCCGTCAACAAAGGGCGGGTTTTCATGGGTGAGTTTCCCAATGTCTAAACTTTCCAAAGTTACACAGGGGAGTACTTTTGTCGGGCCCGGGGGATCCCCCCCAAAAATTTTTCTTTTAAATGGCCTTTTTTTTTTTGTTTTTTTAACAGGCCCCGGTCCCCAAAAAATGGGGCAGGCGGGGAAAAACCCCAGGGGGGTTTTTTGGAAAAAATCCCCTTTTATCAGAGTGTGTTGGGGGGGGGGCCTTTTCTCCCGAAACAACTCTGAGAGGGTTTTTCCCTTTTGGCCCTTTTGTAGGGAATTTGGGGTTTAAAAGGGGTTGCAATGCACAGTTTCCTGGGGGTTCATTTTTCAAAAATTTTTCGGGGCCAGGATTCCTTTTTGGGAAAAGGACTTCAGGAACCCATTTTCACAACCAATTAAAACCCGTGCCGCCATGAAATTTGGCCCCCAATGGCCCCCACCCCTCCCCCTTGGAGGGGGGACACCCTTTTTTCCTTTTTCCCATTTTTTTCCGCCCACCATGGGTTGCCGGGGTTTTGCGGGGTTTGGGCCGGGGGGGAAAGGGGGAAAAAAAACTTTTGGGGGGGGGAATTCTTTTGTTGCTTTGAAGGGGCCGGAGCATTTTCCTTCCCCCTGTGTGATTTCCCTTTTCGCCGGGGGCAATCCGGGTTTGTAGAACTGCGGGGGACACCGCTTTTGCCCAAAAACAGGGGGGAAATTTGTTTTGAAGCAAGTTTTAGGGAGGCTGAGTTTGGGGGGTGGGGGGGGGGGAAAGAGGGGGGGAAAGGGGGGCGGGGGCCCCCATTGGCGCAGGTGCGGGCATTTTGAAAACCCGTGGAGGAGAAAGAAGGTTTTCCCCTGTCCCAAGTTTTTTGGTGGGGCCCCACCTTTTGGGAAAGGGAGGGGACAAAAAGTCCCCAACAATTTGGGGACGGGACCCCGGTCATTTTGCTGAAACCTTAGGAGGGTTTTGGACACAAAATTGGTTTTGTCTTTTCCCAAAACGCCTCCTTGAACGACTGGCTGGGGGCCAGAGTTTAGAGGGGGGAGCAGGAAGCATCGGGCCCGGGGGGAAGATGATGAAAAAGAAAAAAACCAATTCCCCCTTTCTGAAAAAGGGGGTGGGGGGACCCTTAAAATGAAGCAATTTGGGGCTTTCATGCCCCCTTGGGCGCTGCTGCTCCCTGCGGGTGCTGGGGCCCGGGGGCAGGGGGTTTTTTGGGGAACCAAAAACCTTTTTCCAGACCCAAACGTTTTCTCCCGGGCCCAAACCGGTTTGGTAAAAACGCTGCATGTGTTACGCAGGGCCGTGGGGGCCAACGTTAGCTCCCTGGCCCGCTTCCTTTCTGCCCCAAAAATTCTACATATCCCCATTTGGTTTCCTCCCGGTGTCTTAGCAAAAAAACTGCCTCACCCGCCGAGTATCGGAATTTTTACCGCCCCAACGCCCCCGGCACTGATTTAAACTACTGCGGCCGGGCGGGCCTCGCGGGACCCCCATTGCCTGCTACTTTTTTGGGCCCTTGCGAACGGGTTTTTTACCCCCTTTTGACCGTTTGGTTTCCCGACCCCCAAAACTCCCTTGCTTATCCGGGCTGAATTCAGGGCCCCAAAACCAAAACCCAAAACTTGCGGTTTCGCTGCTCCCCTGACGCCGAAAAGGGGAAAATTGCCCTTTCTTCCTGACAGGTTAAAAGCCCCCTTGCCTCCCCCCCGGCTCCCAATTGCGGTAAAGCAAAACATCTTCCAATTTTTTTTGTTTTTTATTCCATTTTGCGTTTTCTTTCCCCTTTCTTGGTTTTCCCGGGGTTTAAACCTCTCACAACATGACCTCCCTTTCCACTTCCACATCTTTATTTGCCGCCTACCTGCAAAAAGGGGCGATAGGGGGCCCCATTTTTCTTCGCCCCCAAAAGTAGCGCTGACTGCCCCTCCTCAAATTGTTCCCCTCGTTATATAGTGGCGTGACCCCGAACCACATAGTAGATCTGGTTTGGGGGAAAACCCGGGTTTTGGGAAACAGGGCGGGTTGAGGAAGGTGGGGGGGCCGTGACCCACTCCGGGGCCCATCCCAAAATTTAAGGGTTTGTGTTTGAGGTTCCCCCCGACTTTTTTGGCGGGGTTTCATATGTCATTGGGGGGAAGGGGGGTTGACCTAGTCAAACCAATCAAAAACCCCCTTGGGGTTGCTGAACAACAAAGGGCCCCGGCTAGATGAACCCGGACAGTTTTGGGCCTCACCGAGTAAAACCCCTGTGGGGTCTTTCCCCTTTGGGATGTCCCTGCGACCGGGGCCTTTTCCAGGAATTTTTGGGTGCCCTCCCCAACTCGCAGGTGCAGACCCGGGACCTCTCGGTCTGACTTTACTGTTTGTTTCTAAAATTACAACACTGTTTGTTTTTTTGATATCTGTTTATGTAAAAAAACCACCCTGTTTTTGGGAACCCCAAAATGAACCCAGTAAAAAGCTTGGGTAAAACCTTGGATATAAATTGCGCCCACAAATGGCCGGAAAAATTTTTCTTGGTATGTGTCCCTTTTTCAAAAAAACTGTGTGTTTTACTAAATGTAAAAGCACAAACAAAGGGTTAAAATAACCCTTCGGACATTAAAATTTGGCTAAGGAAAAAAAAGTATTAATTTTTGGGGTTTAAAAAGACGGTTTTTTTTTTGTCCGCAAAACCAGCCAAAAACAACGCCCTTTAAATTTTAAACCCCCGGATGTAAATTTTGCCCCCGAATTGAGGGCCCCCAAACTAAAAGCTTTGGGAGCGTGTTTTTCAATTTTTCCCTGTTTTCTACCCAAACCCAAAAAAGAGATTCAGTTTTTAATTAAACTTTTTCTTTGGGAAATTTGGGGGTACAGGGAAAAAAATTTTTAAAATTTTTGGCGTTTGAAAAAAGACGGGGTTTTTTTGGGGGCATTTCACCAGCAAAAACAAAGCTTAATTTTAACCCCCGGATTTAAATTTCGCCAAAAAAATTGAGCCCACAAATTTTGTAGCTTTGTAAACGTTTTTTACAATTGGGGTTTTTTACGCCCAAAACAAGGGGATACGTTGTAATTAACCTTTGTTTGGAATTAAAGGGTACAGGGAAAAATTTATTTATTTTTGGGGTTGAACAAGGGCGTTTTTGGGGTCAAACACACCAGCAAAAAAACACTTAATTTAACCCCCGGATGTAAATTGCGCCCCAAAAAATTTGAGCCCCCACAAGCTAGGGAGCTTTTTTTAGCGTGTTACAAATGCTGTTTTCTACGCCCCACAACAATATACAGTTTTTAATTTTAACCCCCTTTTCTTGTGAAATTTGGGCTACAGGAAAAAATTTTTTATATTTTGGATTTAAAAAGACGGGTTTTTTTGGGGGTCAGCACAACCCCGCAAAAAACGCTTAAAATTTAAACCCCGGGTTTTTAAAAATTGCGCCAAAAAATTGGGGCCGCACAAACAAAATAGCTTTGTTTGGGGGTTTACCAAATTACGTGTTTTTCTCGGGCCCAACAAAAAAAGAAGATACAGTTTTTTAATTTTTAAACCCTTTTTTTATTTAAAATTTGGCTAAGGAAAAATCTATAATTTTTTGGGGTTGAAAAAATGACCCGTTTTCTTGGGTCAGCAAAACCAGCAAAACCCCGCTTAATTAAAACCCCTGGATTAAATTTTCCAATAGAATTGACAGCCAAAAATGAAAAGTGGTAAATTTTTATTTTAAAACGCTGGTTTTTTTAAAAAGGGAAAACAACAGGAACTGGCTTAGATCCCACTTGGTATTTAATTTTATATGCCGCTTTCAGTGGACCCCAAAACTGGATTTCAGATCCCCAATTTCCCCAAAAAATTAGAAAAAAACTTTAAAAAGAAAAAGTCTCTTGGGGACAAGGTGAGACAACCCCGGGCCGGGACAAAAGGGATTTTGGTGCCCTAGGCGAGTACAGCCCCAATGGGGCCCGCCCCCCCTCGTTTTCCAAAAAAAATACCCCCCCCACATCACACACACCAAAAAACCTTTTCACCCCGCGCAAGGGCCCTTTTACTAAATTTTTTGCAACCTTTTAACATAGCTCCCGTCCATCAATCAACATAATGCACAATTAAAATTTACCCCCGACAAATTTGCTTTTTTAAAATCGCTCCCCCCCCCATACATTTCAAATTTCCCCCTAAATAACAAGGGAATTTAAAAAATTTCCCCCGGGTACATGGGGCAAATTACCAGACGAATGATTGTTACTAAAAAAACCCCCCCTACAAAACCAAAAAACCCAAAAACAATTACTTTTAAGGGGTCAAAAAATTCTGCCAGACCCCTGGGCCCAACGCAACCCCCCCCATGGGACTATCCTTGGGCCCAGGGTTGAAGGGAAATATACCAAACCCCCAAACAGTGACCATATTTGTTAATACTAGATGTTGTAGGCTCGGAAATTAAGTGGGTTTTAAAATGCAGTTACATTTAGTGAAAACCCCCCGGGGGAAATTCTTTTTTGTTTAGCGTCGTTCACTTTTCCTTTTTCTCTCCATCCGGTTTTACACCTTTATTTGATTTTCTCCCCCGGGCCCAAAACTCGTCCCTGAGGATTTGGACACAAATATCTTAGATTTTTCACATTTCCGTAACTCCTTAATTATAGGTATTTAAGTCCCCTTAGTCGACAGGTATATTTGATATGCCCCCTTTAGTCAGGCCCGGGATATAGATATTGTCCCCCCTTGAAAGGTAGGGGATATAAAAATAAAGGGGACTCAGAAGGGATATAGTAGGGGCTCAGGAAAAAATATGGCTTGGGGTCAGGGGAGGCCCTTTTGGGGGCTACAGGCAGGGCCCTTTTTGGGGGGGTTTAGGCAGGTTTTGGGGCCACAGGCAGGCGGATGGGGCACAGGCAGGCGTATGGGGGCAACCCGGCCCGGCGTATGGGGCCACCAGGGGGGGGCCCTAGGGGCCCAGGCAGGGGTATGGGGGCTTAGGCAGGCGTTGGTTTTGGGGGGAAAAGGCGGGCGTTTTTTTTTGGGGGCCCAGGCAGGCGTATGGGTAGGGGAAGGCTAGGGGGGCCCAGGGGGCCCCCAAAGGCCCTTTTAGGGCCAAAAGGGCACCCCTTTTCGGGGCTCGGGAAAGGGGTTTTTGGGGCCACCCAAAGGGGAGGCGTTTTGGGCCTCAGGCATTTACCCGCAGGCCCATTGGGGGTTATCAGGCCCCTATGGGGGGGACAGGCAAGGGGTTTTTTTTTGTTGGGGGTCAGGGGGGCTATGGGGGCACCAGGGAGGGCGTATGGGGGCCACAGGCGGCATTTGGGGGCCCCCAGGAAACCGTACAGGGGCCCCAGGAAAAGTTTCGGGGGCCACGGCAGGGAAAATTTGGGGCCACAGGCAGCCTTAAAGGGGGGTCAGGCAGGCATATAGGGGCCACAGGGGAGCCGTAAAGGGGGGTCCCGGCAGGCGTACGGGGGGCCCTGGGAGGCAAAATAGGGGCCAAAAGGGCCCGCCCGGGGTTTTTGGGGGCTCAGGCAGGCGGGTTTTTAAAAGGGGAAACCCCCCAAAACGGGTATGGGGGCTCAGGCAGGCCCTTTTGGGGGGGCAAAGGGAAAAGGCAATAGGGGACCAGGCAGGCATTTAATTAGGGGGCCGCAGGGGAAAGGGATTATAGGGGGGCCCCAGGGGGGATTTTTTGGGGGGCCCCAGGAGGATTTTAGGGGGAAAAAGGAAGGCTTATTTGGGGGCCCCAGGGGAAGAATATAGGGGGGCCCCCAAAGGGAGGCAAATTTTGGGGGGGGCCGCAGGGGAGGGGATTATTTGGGGGCCGCAAAAGGGAGGCAAATTTTGGGGGCCGCGGCAGGAAAATTTTGGGGGCCACAGGCGGCATTATAGGGGGCCCCAGGGGAGGCATTTTAGGGGGGGCCCCAGGCAGGCATTAAGGGGGCCGCAGGGAGGCATTATGGGGGGGGGGGCCGCAGGGGCATTATAGGGGCCCAGGCGGGGGAAAAAAGGGGGCCCCCGGCAGGCCCTTTGGGGGCCGAGGGGAGGAAAGGGGGCCAAAAGGGCGGCATTATAAGGGGGGCCGCAGGCAGGCAAAAATGGGGCCGCAGGGGTGATATAGGGGGGCCACAGGCACGTTGGGGGGGCCCCAGGCGAATTTAGGGGGGGGCCCAGGCGGGGGAAATTTTTAAAAAAAAACAACATTAATTTCTTACCCCAATTCCCGGGCCGCGCTCCTTTCTGTCCCCTGCAGCCCGCCCCCCCTCCTCCGGCAGCTCCCCCGGGCAGCTCCCGGGGCTACGGCCTGTGAAGGCTGTGCCCCAGGAGAGGCGGGCCCTCGGGTGACATCACCCCAATCGCGATTCTGCCGGCTGGGGGGGCAACCCGGGGGGCCCGAGGCGGGGCCTCAGCGGGGTTTTGAGTGGGACCCAAAAGCCCCCTACTTTTTGTCCCGGGCCTTTTGGCTCACCGGGGAGGTCCAGCGTCCCCGGGGAGCGGGCCCCAAACTGGGCTGGGGGGCAGGGACGCTTGCTCTCTGCTCCCCAGAAAACGGTCACAGAGACCGCCGGCCCCTTTTTAGGCCCCCGGCGCGGGCCCGGAGCTCGGCGAGGGCGGGGGGCCCTGCGGGCCCCTTAGGATAGGGTGAGGGAGGCGCCCCTAGGCGGGTCCCTACCTTTTGGCCCACCCGTCGTCCCCGGCCCCGGAGACAACCCCCCCAAAAAATCGCTATATAAAAATTAAAAATTTTTAGTAAGAGCAATCAGCCGCGGCAAACACCTTCCCTTTGACACAGTGAGGGTGTGTGAGTCCCGGGGTCCCCCCCGGAAATTAAAATAGTGGGGGTGAGTCTCAGAATCCCGCTGGTCTCGATTGGGCTTCATCTCTGCAAAAATGTCATGCCGGGTATGCCCCCTTTTTCCTCCCAGAGGCTTTTCCCCCTTTGCGCCCTGTCTCGCGACCAAATTTTTTAATCAAAAGCACACTTCGTTCACCGAAGACCCCAAAAGATCGACTTGTTTCCGAAACCCAATTTTTTCCTGAAATTCTAAAAGAATTCCCCTTCGTTAGAATTTGATTCGCCCCCATCTCTAATTATTTAGTTTAACAAAGGGTTTTTTTTTTTACAAAAAAAAAAACTATACAAAGTTTATTAGGGGTGTGCCATGGATATCTTTACTATTGGTTATATGGTCCTTGGACCTTCCATGTAATACACCCACACTGCCTGATGTGCAAAACCACATATCTGCTATACTGTTCTCACATGCACAGAGCTCTATTGGTCCCAATAGTAATGTGACTGATAATGTGATTACCACCACAACTTAGTATAGTGCAATCTGTGGACAATGTACATATATTCCAATCAGGCTTGGACACACTGAGCATGTGGACATCCGTTAGGCAAATAAGGTTCAATGTGGATAAAAGTTATACATCTGGGTTTTAATAATATGAATGGATTATGTGTCCTTGTGGGAAAAAATTGAGAATCGCTTGTCAAGAAAGATATGAATGTACTTCTAGACCATATATTCAATAAGAAAAAATGTTGGATCAGAACCAAAAATCTAATTAAAAGCAGCATATTTTATTCCATGGCAAAATGAACAAAATAGACATACAAATCATGGTATGAATCCAAAAGTAAAAAAACGTACGTGTTTCAGACTAATAGCAGTCCTTAGTCATAGTGATTAAGAAAACTTTGATTACGTACCTAATGAGTATCTGGTAATTGAGTAACACCTTCCACCCTAATAGCATTATTCACATTCACATAAAGCATAAAAACATATATAAGTCAAAAAATACATTTACAATAAAATAGTAATAATAAACACACCATAAGGGTATGTTCACACGCCGTTTTTGGATCCGATTTTGGATCCGTTTTGGATCCGAAAACCGCATCCAAAAACTCACGGTTGATCGGATCCAAAACGTACCTGCGAGTTGGATACATGTTGGATGCGTTTTTGCTGCAGCAGGATCACACCCAATAGTTTTAAATAGGGCTCCTGCTGCAGCTTTTGGATCAAGAATTGACATGTCAGTTCTTTGAACGGATCTGAAAGTTGCAATTAAACACGCATCGGCGAGCACTCGTCTGAACACCAATGCGTGTTTACCATTGCAAGCAGTGTAAAACACAATGCTGTTTGTTAGATGCGTGTTTGGGTCCATTTAGGGTCAGATAGATGGATCCAAACACACATCTAATAACGTATGTAAACACAGACTCAACACGCTGTGTGAACATACCCTGAAATGTATTGTAAAGAATCTAAAACTTCATTATTAAATCTAATCTATACTTCATGTCAGAAGGAAAACCTATACCTAGCATTAGTATCCAGAAACCTTCTCTATTTAGGAGTGGCCATTTGCGATCTAATCCCCTAATATGCTTGTGCACCCTTTCAACTTTAAAACCAGCCATATCACATTTATGTACATCTCTAAAGTGCTTTGATACATTGGAGATGTCACTGCATATAACCCTACACATATCTTCTTGTACTCCGTCTTTAATCCTACCTGTTGTGCAGCCAACATATGTTAAATCACAGACCATAAATCTTATGCGGTAGACAGCAAAATGGAATTCACAGTTGAAGTTTGAAGCATTACCAACAATTTAAACCAAATATATAATAACCCTGCGTATAATGTCAAGTACGTTTTCCATTGTATGAGCTAACCAGTATATGGCTGAGTATTGGTGCTTTCCTAGTCACAAATTGAGATCCTATCGATAAAACCTGATGTAGAGAAAAGTCTTGTGGTAATAATGGCACATGTTTATTAAATAGCTCACTAAGCACTGAGCCGGACACTGACAAGGCCTTGCGGATGGCTTGTGTGACCTGGCACTGAAGAGAGGAAGTGACATAGGATGAAGGGGGTGAGTTTAGCCGGGGGATCATCATAGTCGGGCAGGAAGGAAAACACTCTGCACCGGGACAACAGAGGAAGTCCCTCTTCCTTTTTTCTTTTTTGTTCTTGTTTTGTCCTTCACTATGTTATGGTGTCATGGCAGCTTAGAGCGGCTGGGGGACTTTGGAATTTGTTGGAATTTTGGTGGTTGGGGGATCTCAGTATGGTTATGGTTCCCTAGTTTTTGTTTACATTTAGTTTCATCTGGCAAATTTGGTGAGGCTCATGCAGGGTGGGGTCCATGTGAGCTGGTGGTTAACTTTGCCATGAAATTGGGGTTTACAGGGCCTCCGAGCTGGCGGTAGCGGCTGGAGGTAAAGTGATCAGAGAACTGATATTTTATCTTGGTTTATGTTACCAGATTTTTGGAGCTCCAAGGACCTCCTTTTCTTTTTGGGTGGTATTATGGTTATTGGTATTTAAAAGAATGTATATGTTTTTATGTTTGTATTTTTTGTTAACTAAATGGCTGCTCTGGTCAATTATATAAAATTTGCATCTTGGTCTTTTTTGGGTTAACAGGAGGGACTAAGAGGTTGTTGGCTGCAGCAGTTAATTATTTGTGGGATGGTTAAAATGGGAAGTAAGGACTTTAAAATTGTGAAAGCAGACAAAGTCATCAAGGCATTTAAGAAAATGGCTTTTGAATGTCAGCAACCTGGCAAAGCCGTTGACATCCATAATGGTTCTATATAGATTTAAACAATTTGTGAGTGCATATCCTAGACCTTTAGAAAATTATTTCAAGATGTCCTTTGATAAAATGAAGGAGGACAGATAAATTACTTTATTTTCCTGTATTATCGTATGGGTCAGTTCATAGGTAGATGTTCCCTCTGTGATTTTAGAGGTAAAAGCTCCCTCTGTGGGTACCTTTTTGTGATGTTTACGTCTGACCCATTTAATGCCATTCTGTGATCATATTTTTCCCATTGAGGGTGATTACAATTTCCAAAACTTGTACCTCCTATATTATCACAATTTGAATATGGGGAAGAATTAGCCAACATATGTTGTGTATTCTCTACATCAGTTTAATTAAAGCTGACTCGACGTCTCATTTGATTAGGTGTAAAAACTCTTCCCTGGTAATTCTTTTATAGGATTGATCTCAGAGTAGATGAACATCTTTTACTCCAATCATAGACGGTATCTGTTTCATAGTCCATTGTATCTCTTGAATTTACACTTTTTCATTTTAATAATTTCTGACTCTAGGTAAGCTACTGTATATTTTGTTTTATTTTACTGTCCAAAGTTTATTGATTTATATTATCTGAGTGCTGTATTTTCTCTTCAGCCAAGGGGTTTTCTCATCATTCACAGAGCTTTTCATCCTTGCTCTCGCCAGGCTGTGGTTGGTTCTGTAGCAGTGATCAGCATATTTAGCTTCCCTGTAACCAGCTAAGACACAACAACAAGAAAAAAAGACATGCCAGAGGTAAATGTACATAGAGAATAAATATGGACAAAAATAATATTCAACAAAAACTAGTATAATAAAAAATATTAATGACAATATAAACAGCATTGGCTTTAGGTAATGATGAAACGCATGTCTTTAGCTGTTGGGCGTACTTAGTATGTATATAATTATGTATGTGTTTTTGTTGCTTTGCTGTGTTCTCTCTTTCTCACTATACTTTATTTATAAATACTGTATCTAATATATACTATTTATGGCATCCTACTATTACTGTGCGCATAGCAGGTAACAACATACTTATATCTTAACACGTGTTGCTATTTCTTGTCTGTAATTTCTACATACTGGTACACCCACCAGTCCTTGTTCTTTATGTTTGTGCTACATGTTTCGTATTGATTTTGCCTTTGTCATATATATTTTTAACTATGTCCTGTCTCAGGGCATTTGTCTGCGTTAATTCATATTGTTATTAATATTTTTGTTATACTAAAAAAAATATGTACATTTACATGCATAATTTATGTATCTATGTACATTTACTTCTGGCACTCCTTTTTTCTTGTTGTGGATTTCATGTATTGGTCCGTTTTCATAGGGTGTCATTGGATTTGAGAAACTCCATTTCTTGGTTGAGTTTGTAGCTAAGACACTACAAAGATGTACATGCGGGAGATTTGATATTGAGTAAACAAATCTGCAAGTGCTCTGAGGCATGAAAACAATTGCTTAACAGTAAAGAAAAGCTAATTTTATTACAGATGAGTCTTCTCCGAGAGTGAGCTCCATCCATGTTGACGTCACCCCCTGCTCTCTGTCTAATCAGGAATGAAGATTATGGTCATAACCAGATAAACTTGTGTGCACTCTGAACAGATAAAATTTCCTTATCTCATGACCAAGGTAAAATCAAAAGACCAATGTATTTGGAAAAGTCTTCAATTACCTGTCCCTACATGTTAAAAGCTAGTCTTTGTAGTCAGAAAACCCCTTTAATGTCATTATGAACTTGACTCCGAATTCCTCCTCAAAACTAAGAGTTGCTATGAACAATCTAAATTGTATGCCATGTTTCCATGAACCCCTTTGAATATACAGTATGGTCATGGGAACTTTTCTAATACCTAAGCCCCGTGGTATTATGTTTTTTTCAAAATACTTTTAAACTGTTATAAAGTTCCACCATATTTTTAGTTTATCCAGATCACTTACCAGAGGGATATTTTTCAAAAATACCTGCTTCTTTATTTAGTGTAGTTGAGCAATCAGAAATAATCCTCAATGTGTGCATACCTGACATTCTGTTTGTATTTTTCACCTTGATGCACAAAAAAAGACTAGATACACATAAATCCAAAAAAAAGCAAAAAAAAAAAAGAAAAACACTGACCAGAATACCTGCGAGAATGGTGAACACATCCGATGATCCTCCTGGTTATCAAAAAGATATAATATAGTCAAATGGAAAAATTGTTGGGCAAGTACCAAAAAACAAATTAAAAGCAGCAAATTTTCTTCCATGGTAAAATTAAAAATAGACATACAAAACATGATATGCATCCGCAGGAAAAACCTGATGTGTTTCAGACTAGTAGCAGTCCTTAGTCATAAACAACATATAATGGTGCTGCACACCTTTGAGATGTCGGGTGCTCAGCGGAAAAAGCCTATGGCCAAGTCCAGAATAAGAAGAAAATCCATGACACACCTTTAGATCCTTTTAAGTGTTTATTTGAGTACACACAGAAGAAAAATTGCAGTGACTCGCCAAATGGAACAATGGTATGACGATATTTAGCGAGATATACCCATGGTCCGACATTTTGGCCAATCAGGCCTTTGTCATTAATTACCTAGGAATAGGAAGTGGTGCATGTGGAGCTGGAGAGAAACATCGGATCATTGGAATATCTCCCTAAATATCTTCCTACCATTGTTCCATTTGGAGAGTACCTACAATTTTTCTTCTGTGTGTTCTGTGCCCAAATAAACACTTAAAAGGATCTAAAGGTGTGCCATGGATTTTCTTCTTATTCAGTCCTTAGTCATAGTGATTTTGAGAACTGTGATCATGTACCTAATGAGTATGTGGGGAGGAGTAACAC
Source organism: Phyllomedusa bahiana (assembly GCA_025379985.1). NCBI lineage: Eukaryota > Metazoa > Chordata > Amphibia > Anura > Hylidae > Phyllomedusa > Phyllomedusa bahiana. The sequence goes on from JAODAL010013982.1 coordinate 50,298, forward strand.
CCTCCCACTCAATAGCATAATTCACATTCACATTAAGCACAAAAACATATATTTATAGTAAATCAATAACAATATATACACCATAAAATGTATTCCAAATAATCTAAAAATGTATCATTAAATCTAATCTATAGTTCATACCAGAAGGAAAACTCGTACCTAGTATTAGTATCCAGAAACCTTCTATCTTGAGAAGTGCCTATGTCAATCAGCTGCCTCTAAAGCCAGCAGGATATTAGTGTGTATTTAAAGAGGTATAGACTCCTGGGACAGGAATGTAATATTGTCGCTATATAAAACACTGGTACGTCCTCATCTACAGAAAGCTGTTCAGTTCTGGGCTGCAGTTTATAGAAGGATTATACTGGAGCTAGAGTATGTACAAGGATGAGCAACCAAACTGAAAAGGGTCATCTTAGTTATGAGAAAAGGTTAAACTTATCTAATCTTCAGAAAAGATGGCAACAGGGGAGATATGATTAACTTGTAAAAGTAGCTAAATGGCCCCTAGAAAAAAACATGGTAAAGAACTTTTTCATGGACATCCCCCTCAACAGACAACACCCTCTGTCTGGAGAAAAAATGGTTCAATTTTCATAGGTGGTAAGCCTTCTTTACCATAAGAACTGTGAATCTGTGGAATAGCTGCCACAGGAGCTGGTCAAAGCAAGAACAGGAGAGAGCTTCAAGAAAAACTTAGACAATTCCTTACAACTAAATGACATCAATACTTATATAGCTGTATAAAATTCTAATTAGAATGTAGATTCAGTCTGATCAAGATTTGGGATCAGAATGTTCCCTTAAAGGGGTGTTCCCACCATAGAGTTTGATAGCATATCCTTAGAATATGTTGTCAAAGTCTGATAGGTGTAAATCTTACCTCTGGGACCCACACCTATCTTGACAACAAACCCTCAAAAGTTTGGGCTCAGACTCGAGATCTGAATGCGCTTGTGCATCACTCTCTATTCTGTTCTATGGGAGTCCTAAGTACAGCCAATCACAGTGGTCAGTTGCCAAATGTTTAGAGATTGTTGAGATTTCTGTGTATCCTTTCCTGGTCCCTGACTCCAGCCTGGTTCTAACCTTGCTTCCTGTTTGCTGCCTACCTATTTGTTCTCAACTTCAAAAAAACTCCGCTTGGCCTGACCTTCGACTAGTCTGCTCTACAGTACCTTAATTGCATGTCAGCTATCACCAGGGTTGACTGCGTCGGGGATATCACTTGCAGTGAACTCCAGATAACTGTCCAGGGAGATAAGGGTTGATACAGGAGACTCCTTAAATTCTACTTCCTGGCGTGGTTTATGCCAAAATCCACAAGGCATCTGGTAGATCCATTTCCTTACTCCGGTGAGTCGTTATAGGCAAATTGGTTCTTGCGTTATGGGTTCCATATTTTTTAATTAACATTGGAAAACGAGGTTAAAATTACCTATATCCTTCCCTTCTACCACATCTTCTCCCCACTCCTAGTTAAATTTGATGAATGTATGTCTTTTTTCAAACATACTATGTAACATTCTTTTAGTAGCATTATTGGTAATTTAATGCTGGATCTAACTAGACAGAAAGGTCAACATGTATGAATGTTGGCACTGACAGGCCACTTCTAAATAGCTTTAAGGTAGTATAGAATGCGCCAGAATGTGTGAACCTGTTATTCTGCAGTTCATACATACAGACATACTGTAGTGCCAATACGACAAGTCTTGCTCAAGCAGATCACCATTAACCTGGTCTGACTGTTCTGTTATGCACCAAAGCTTGCTGTCAAAGAATCCTAAACGTGTCTAATTCTAAGAATGTGTTCGACACGCCCCCAGAACGCCCATAATGTTTGCCGCATTAAAAAGTGTTCCTATGCTTATCGCGCATAAAAGTTTGGAATGTGACTGTTCATATATCTACAGAAGAGGTCTACTAAAGCTTTTTGATGCCAGATAACTGACTCAGACCCGTACTTACATGTCACCTAAAATTAACAGTGCACTCTCCTTCTGCACCTCATATCCTAATATAGTTTTTTACACTTTCATGAACCTGGGTCTATGCACATGATTTACCTATCCCTTTCTGACATATGTTGTGTATGTGAAAGTCGCAGAGGACTGCATATAGAATGGTGGGTGTCAGCTGTAACATAATTCCAATAGTGACAGTTTAACTCCTTAACAACAGCTGGTCATAATTACTTGGCTCTTCATTCCCCCTCCCCTTCAAAGAGCCATAACTTTTTTAATTTTCAAACTACATAGACATTGATATTAGGGCTTTTTTTTTTTGCGGGACAAAATGTCCTTTTTAATGATGCTATTGACCATATCATAGAATTTACGGAAAATTTTTTTCTAAATGGGGTGAAATATGGAAAAAAAACGTGCTTATGCCATTTTTGCAGGAATTTTTATAGCTTTCATTCTTCAATATAAATGTGGTGTTATCTGTATTCTGCAGATTGGTATGATTCTAGTGATACCAGATATGTACAGTATTGTTTTCGTATTTTCTAGTACTTTAAAAAAAATAAAAATTCTGCTGCAGCGCCATTTTCTGCTACCAATAACTTCTTGGTTTTTCCACTCATTGACCTGAGTGAAGTCTTATGTTTTGCAGGCTGGAGTGTAGTTTTTATTGGTACCACTTTGGGATACATGCCTCTTTTTTATCACTTTGTATTCCAATTTTTGGGGGATATGAAATGACCAAAAATGCAATTTTGGCATTTGACATTTTTTTTTCTCTTTCTATGGTGTTAAGCATACAGGATAAATGATGTTATATTTTAATAGACTGTACTTTTACAGATGCAATGATACAAATTATGTGTAACTTCTTAATTTTTTTATTTTCTTATTTGTAATAAGGCAAAAAGTGGCTGTTTTGAACTTTTAATGTTTTTTATTTTTAAAACTTTTTTTTTTTTTACATTTGTACCTGTAGCTCCCTTATGGTACCTGGCCACTAGAGGGCTCGATTGCTTGTACATCCTTCTGCATTAAATAGATAACACAGAAAGGTGTACCAATATGGCACTCATATCATCAACAACTTTATTTATGTCTATAATTCAAGTCAAATACACATAGAGTGATATATTTCAAGCATTTTTTTTTCTTTTAATGTCGATGATTATGGTCTACAGCTAATGAAAACCCAAGATTCAGTATATCAGAAAATTATATTGTGAGAAAAGTCAATATTATTGACACATGGTGTCACACACAAAGGTTTCTTTAAATGGTCCCTGAGTTTTTTTTTTAGCTGAATTGAATCTTTGAGATGCACTAGTACATCCTGGCTATGACAGGGTGTAATAGGAGTTGTAACATGGCAACTATAATCGCGATTGGGCAATGGAATGGTGTGCATCACCATTCTTCATTCATTAAGACAGTTAAATGGCCGTGATGTAAGCTGTCTCCAATACCAGCTGATAGTGACTGGTATTAGTTATTATTAACAGCTGGCACCCGCCACATATAGGGTGGGCTCAGCGAGTGAGACAGCTCATTACTCCCTTTCCAACACTATGACATATGTTTTATGTCAGTAAGTGGTTAAAGCCAGTTAAAGGGGTGTTCCGGGATCTATAACTGCTTGTTGGTCCACTGGGACATGATTAAAAATAAAAGATAAGGCTCATACATACCTCCTGGATGGTATCCTACAGTCCCAGTTGCTGATCTGTACATCCTGGGAAATAGCCAGTGAACATTCATCGTTCACGTGACAGGTGTAGCCAATCACATGTCCCAACATCAAGTGTACGTGACTTGTGGCTTGTAATAGGCTGCAGTTATCACGTAAATGAAGCTATCATGTTCACTGGCTAATGCTGGGATGTACGGACTAGCACCGGAATTGATGGAGACCATCAGGAGGTAAGTAAAACAGTCTTAGATCCCGAAATACCTCTTTAAAGCATAATTACCAACACTTCTGGATTGGCCAGGAAGGCCCCACAAATGGGGGTCTCCTCCCACCCTCCACAGAAGGGTCGGGGAGTTCCTTAATATAAGAAGCACCTGAGCAGTGTCAGGATGCTACTCTGGCGCCACTGCAAGGGCTGGCCTCCTCCGCTGCTACTATAAAAATCTAGCAGAGCAATGCGTGCAGCCTTTTCAGGACCCGCATCTTTAAGGCTACTGCCTCTCCTTCTTCCTGTGGCAGGAAACAGGCTGCAGGAGTTTTCTCCTGTAGACTGTCTCCTGCCGCAAGAAAAAGAAAGGTGACAGGAGACAGGCTGCAGGAGTTGTCTCATGCGGCCTTTATCCTACTCTTTAGGGCATGTTTCCTGCGGCCTGTCTTCTGTCCCCTTCAAAGACATCCTACAGGGAAAAGGACACAGGACGCAGGGGGCAGCCTTGGCCCTTTGCGCCCTGGCGCCTGTCCTCTGCGGCCTGTCTAGTGGTCACAAGGGGTAGGAGACAGGCCGCAGGAGGTAGAAGCTGCCCTTTGCTCCTTGTCTCCTGTGGCCTGTCTCCTGGCCTCCTGTGGGGTGGGATTTACCCCCTTGTCTCTTGCCCCCTGCAGTCTGTCTCTGGAAGTCACAGGGGAGCAGGAGACAGGCTGCAGGGGACAGACTATCTTGCCTATATGTATTTGTATGTGTTTAATGTTTTTTTATTTCCAGGCTCCCATTTTTACTTCTTCGAATTCGGTGGACTATGTCGGATCAACCTTGAATCTATTTTTTTTATAAAATTATTAGAGATGGCTATTATTGAAGAGTGCTTACTTAAATAAAAGTTTTTTGTGCAATTTGTGTGTGTTGTTTTTTTTCATTTAATTCCAGTTATAGTAATGTAGGTTTCTGACTGACACCTTTTCATTACCATTGCTGGGGCTTGGTGTCAGTCAGAAGTGGTTTTTCTTGCCCAAGGCTGACACAAACCCCCTGTCACTATAGTCCCAGTACCCCAAACACCAAGAGTACTTGGAAGAGCCGGGAAAACATCAGAAGCGGATGCTCTTATGTGATGGTCCAGTTCTGAGGCAGATTCAGGCTGCTGTTTTTAGAATGGAAAGGGACCAGTATCGATGGACCTTCCCATTCTGATAGTATCAGACTGCAGCTGTCAGTTTTAGCTTGACTGGTTATAAAAAATGGGGGGGACCTCATGTGGTTTTTTCCCAAAAATATATTTATTGAGAATCTGAATGTGGCCATCCACTATTATGATTACAGGAGTTGCCCATTTTAGGATTCTTAATAAATTAATGAATTTTGAAAAACAAAACAATGTGGTGTCGAAGGGAGAGATAGGGAGGTACTGGTATATTGAGGATCCTAAGATATTTTGTGGCAAATTCTGCAGGGATGAGTCATGGCTAGGAAAAGTCATCATGGCAGTCTGGGTCAGATGGAGAATGAAGGGAAAGATAACGACTCGTTAGAGAAGACGTCACCTGTGAGTCACTGGATGTCACTGCTTATTTTGTTTCTGTGTTGGGTCAGTGCTATATTTACTGTAATGTGATGGTGACCTGAGCTGGAATCTGACCATTCAGTTGTCTCTATATGGCGGTATTGGAGGTTCTATTGGCGCCTGTATAGTATCAGCGTACAATTATCTCTAAACGTAAAAGTGGGTGCAACCCGATTTCTGATTCTGTGGTTATGGGTTTTTCTGTGCCACTTTTACTTTCTTGTTTGTGTTTATAGTATGGTTTATTTTATAAAATGATGAGGTGCGTGACCAACGGAAACTTGGAGGTGGATACTATAAGTGGGCTGGTGGGGGTTTTGTGCCAGGGCTGGCTTTTGATCCCAATCCGGTCCTGCACCTGACAGGTTCCCTTTAACTGTAAACAATTTATATTCTTTCATAAAAGCCATATAATGGTTTGTTGCATTAATGTCTGTAATGATCTCACAATCTGTCAGTTCTAATCTTTTATTACAATAATGCCAGAATATTATTGGATTTTGATCTAGATTTTTTTTTAGTAATTTGACAACTACAGACTTTTTCCCAACCATAATACAGGTTTCATCAAATTAAAAACCTACAGTTTTGTTTATAACATTCTTTGAATTGGCCATAAGAATAGAAATATTACAGAAGTGCGTCAGTAATTGTTTCTGCCCAAACGTAGAAAAATAATTTCTTGGCTATCTCCAATGTGTCATTTAATATAATTACCAAAACAGATGCTCGTGAAAGCTTTGTAGGCTCATCTATCAAAAGTGAAATCTTTTTTACTTCACTAACTAAAGTTTGAAAGTATGTTTTATCATGTTTTAAGTGGTGTTACATAAATGAATGGTAATCCCCATATCAACACCATTGTAAATAAATTACACATTCAAATAGATTACAAATGATGAGTATATTGGCCAGATAGTAGAGAAAAGAAAAATCTTAATTGTCTTTTCTACAAGTTTTAAATTTTGTCATGGTGTCTTCGTTTCAAATGTTTCATTCTGTGCCTCTTCAAGAATTTCACAAGCTTTCTGATGTACATATCATGATGAGCAACTAGTCTGTTAAGATTTTAGTTGTTCAGTCTGTAAAATTAAAGCTAACTTAGAAGTTTGTCCACTTATACTTAGACATAAGCTCCAGAATATACATGGGCAGACACTTGTGTCAGACTTACATTCTTTGCACCATAAATAATCATCCATACAAATTACCCAGTTGTACTTTTCATTACATTTTAGCCATTGTTCTTCTGACTATACCTGTGACAAGTCACTTCTCAGAATTTGTATACTACCTTGGGTAATAGGTGCTGAACTGTTGTCTGTCTTGGTGAGATCTATAAGAATAATGTTAGAATTGTTTACTTTGTATTTTCCTTTAATTTCCCGTTTTTTGACCTGAATTGACACTCATCACAGTTTTAGTATGTGTAACAACATCACTGTTATCAGGCTTGGACTAGCCCACAGGGTAGCAGGGCCAACCTCCAATGGGCTTAACCTGCAGCATAGTACACCCCTGTGTATGTCAGACCTGGGGCTGTTTTTCAGGGAGAAAAGCATTAAAAGAGAAGCAGAAAGCAAGAGTCATGTGCAGTGTATGCAGCCATTAATCAATAATCAAGTCTACTGGTGGACACCAGGAATAAACTCCACTGGTGGGTCCCAAACACCCCAGTACGATACTGAGTGTAATTCGTATGTTCATAGGCATATTTATATACCATTCTCCTACTTTTGGCATGTTTTCACTTTTATGCCATGCTTAACATTTTAATAACTGCCCAGCAATGTCAGCAGCAATGCCACAGCTGCAGTACAAATGGCTCTGTTCCTCGATCATTCTCTGTGCCAGGCAGGGTTCAGAGGCTTCCTCCAATCCCAGCTGTTTAACCCTTTGATTGCCATGGTTTGAGACTGTGGTATGATCAAAAGGAATTTTCCTTCGTGATTGGGTCACTGGGGTTTCCAGTGCCCAAAGAAGCCTGGGATGTCTGTATAATCAGCTCTGGGGATCTAGAATAGCTCCAGAGCTGTCTGTATAATAAGGCTGGTGTCAGGGCATACTGTGTGTTTCTCTAAAAGCAACCTGTATCATACTGACACAGTATATCGTGGATTATCATACAGGTGTATTCTAATACATCACAAAGTTTAAACATAGTTATCCCTCAACAATATTACAAAAAAAGTGTACAAAAATAAAATAAATAATAAAATAAAAATAACTATTTATTATAAAAAAATATTCTACATAAATTCCAAAGAACAAAAAAACTCTAACTATATTACTTATAAACACGAGATTTATAACCTGTAGAATTAATTTAACAGGTTATATAGTGTGAATGGTGTAAAAAAATTCTAAAAAAGCAGAAAAACAATTTTTTATTTCCTTTTTTAAAAAGTGACAGTAATATATATATATATATATAAATATATATATATATATATATATATATATATATATATATATACCGTATATACTCGAGTATAAGCCGAGTTTTTTCAGCACAAAAAATGTGCTGAAAAATCTCCCCTCGGCTTATACTCGAGTCACTGTCGGCGCTCGGGCGCTGCGATGGCCCGTGCGCTGACAGGGATGCTTCAGCTATATGCGGCTCCTCATGGAGCGCATATAACTAATTGCCGAGTGAGCGCACAGTGTCCGGGCGCTGCACTGGCCCGGGCACTGTCCGCGATCCCTTCACCTATATGCGACTCCTCCGGAGCGCATATAGGTGAAGAGATACCCACTGCGGAGCAGAGAGCGAGCGCTCCCTGCCCCGCAGTGGTCTCCGGGCGGCCGCAGACTCGCGGCTGTCCGGAGTTTCCGGCACAGGCAGCGTGTGTCATCACGCTGCGTGCGCGGCCTGATGACGTCACCCGCCTGTGCGGAGAAGACCAAGGAGTGCGCCCGGGAGATGGAGCAGCGGGGATCCAGGTAAGTGATTATTTTTTATTTTTTTAAACTGCCTACAGCCTGCCTATACCTGCCTACAGCTGCCTATACCTGCCTACAGCCGGCCCTATACCTGCCTACAGACGGCCCTATACCTGCCTACCAACAAGGCAGAAACTGCACCGCTCTGCAATAGCGTCGCACGTCACTTCCGGGTCCGGAGAACGGTAATGTGAAGAGACTTTATTGTATACACAAACAATGTTGCAGCAGTACACACACAAGGGCTAAAACATGGTAACCTAGCTTACGCGTTTCGAGCGCAAGGGCTCTTGGTCACAGCTATAAAACGGGATAAAATTCCCGGGTTTAAAAACATAAAGGTCAGCCAATAGGAACACATCAAATCAAACACATGATGACACACTCGTAATCTACATAATCGTCATTTGCATATTTAAACAGGCAGAGTACATTCTGTCACCTTATTACATTGTAAATATATTCACTAACCACTCTATAAGAAGGCATTTAAAGCGGACTAGTAGATATATAACAGATCTGTCTTGTAATTGCATCCATGGGGAGCTCTAGTGCCCAGGTTTAATATCCACTGTGCCTCCCTATATCTTAATTTGCTTACCCAACTATTACCTCTATAAGGTTTGTCTACCTGTTCTATAGCATAAAAAATTAAATTTGAGACATCCCCATTATGTATTTCCAGGAAATGTTTTGCCGCACCTGATGTTTGCGTATGTTTATTACGTATACTGTATAGGTGCTCCGCTATTCTCACCTTTAATTTTCGAAGTGTACTCCCAACATATTTGACTTTGCAGGAGGTGCATTCAATTACGTATATTACATGGTGGCTATCGCAATTTAAAAATTTCCCTATGTTGTATGTACGTTTATTCATGGTGTCGCTAAATGTACTTGATTTTTTTGCATGCTTGCACATGTTACAGCGAATGCCACCACATGGAAAAAAGCCTTTTAATGAAAGCCATATTTTTTGTGATGGTTCTGGGATTAATGCACTAGGAGAAATCATACTACCCAATGTTTTATTTTTTCTGGGTACACATTTGACTCCTTTGTCTATAATATTAGCAAATACAGGGTCCTGCCTTAAGATATTCAAATTTTTATAAAAAATTCTTTTAATGCTTTTGAAATCTTGGCTGTATTGTGTAGAAAACACTAAAGTGTCATTTTTAATTGCCCTGGCCTTATTTGCACTTTCCTTATGCATCAGCAATTGTTCTTGTGTTTTGGTCTTAATTTTATTTTTTGCTTTGCTTAGCATTTGTTTGGTGTATCCCCTTTGTTGTAATTTGTCATCAATTTTTTCCATTTCATATTCCAGATCTTTTTCACGCGTACATGTTCTTCTAGCCCTGACATACTCTCCATACGGAATAGCTGTAATTGTATGGGGAGAATGGCAGCTATCTGCTTTCAGGATAGTATTGCCTGAATTTGGCTTCCTGTACATGGTGGTTATAACTTTACCAGATGTGTGATCACCCACTAATAACACATCTAGGAAAGGGAGGCTATTTTTATTCCAATTTCCTGTGAAATGAAGATTAAAGTGATTATCGTTAATGTAGTCCATAAAGGACTGTATGAGCGCTACATCGCGACCCCATATAATCAAGAGGTCGTCGATGTAGCGCCCATACCACAGGATACAGTCACGATAGGGATTGTCACAATTGTATATGTAGTGGTGTTCCCACCAAGCCATTACAATATTGGCCAGAGAAGGCGAGGAAGTTGCCCCCATTGGAGCCCCCAGCAATTGAAGATAATATGTCTCCTGAAATTTAAAATAATTGTACTTTAGTAGGTATTCAATAGCCAGCAAAATAAACTCATTCAAGCCTTCACTATAAGAATTGTGTTGCTGTAAGAAAAAAGAAACAGCAACTATAGTTAGGTCATGGGGCAAACTTGAGTATAGGCTTACTACATCACAACCCACCCAAGTGTGTTCTTCCTTCCATTCCCTATTTGTCATGGTGCGTAAGACAGATTTAGTATCTTTAATGAACCCCGGTATTTTTTGGACAGCCTACAGCTGCCTATACCTGTCCACCGCCGGCCCTATACCTGCCCTATACCTGCCTACTGCTGCCTATACCTGCCCTATACCTGCCTACAGCTGCCTATACCTGCCTACAGCCGGCCCTATACCTGCCCTATACCTGCCTATAGCTGCCTATACCTGCCCTATACTGCCTACAGCTGCCTATACCTGCCTACAGCCGGCCCTATACCTGCCTACAGCTGCCTAAACCTGCCTACAGCTGCCTATACCTGCCTACAGCTGGCCCTATACCTGCCTACAGCCGACCCTATACCTGCCTATACCCTGCCTCCAGCCTGCCCTATCCCTGCCTACAGCCTGCCCTATACCTGCCTATGGGGCCATATACCTGCCATATACCTGCCTATGGGGCCATATACCTGCCTATTACCTGCGTATGGGGCCATATACCTGCCTATAATCTGCTTATGGGGGACATATAACTGCCTATTACATGCCTATGGGGCCATATATGTGCCTTTTGGGACATATACCTGCCTATACCTGCATATAGGGCCATATATCTGCCTATAATTGCCTATGGGGGACATTAAACTGCCTATGTAATTTTATTGGTATCCATTTTTATTTTTATAATTCACCAGTAGCCGCTGCATTTTCCACTCTAGGCTTATACTCGAGTCAATAAGTTTTCCCGTTTTTTTGGGGCAAAAGTAGGTGCCTCGGCTTATACTCGGGTCGGCTTATACTCGAGTATATACGGTATATATATATATATATATATATATATATATATATATATATATATATATATATATATATATATATATATATATATATATATATATCCTACAACTCTGGGGATTACAACTTCTCCCTCATAAAACAAGGCCTGATATAGCTGCATCACTAAAAAAATAAATTATGACCACTGAAACCCAGAGAGACAGAAAATGAAAAATTTAGCTGGTCTTTAAGGCTTTTTCAGGCCTGGTGTTTAAGGGATTAAAATAGCATAGTTACATACTTACATAGTTTGAAGGGCAAAGAAAAGACAAATGTTCATCCAGCTAAGGTAGTTATTTTCCAGAGCTGATGCAATACATTGATTTTTTGCTGATTACTAGTACCGTGTTTTGTATTATGAATTCAGTTAGTGTATATACTGTAAAATTGATTTGTGGGTTCCATTGTGGGTACAATTTAATGCATTACACAGTCAAAACTTCGTATTTGTAACTGTGTTTTCTAATCTTTGTATTCATTATAAAATTATGGGCTTTTCTAATTATATATGGTTGCAATTTGCTGTCATAAGCAGACAAATGAGTGAGTTATAATTAATGTAACTTGTGGATTGTTCAAGTTGTAAATGGGTGTAATCTACCACAATAAACAGTTAAAATGTTTGTTTTGTAATTAATATAACCTGTGGGTTGTACCAATTATAAATGGGTTCAGTTTACTTAAAATCAGACAAAATAACTCATTAGTAACAGTGGCCAGTGATTAATGTAATGTTCTTCTCTCCTCCACTTCTTTGCCTCTCTAATACTATTTTTTCACAAAAATCGAGAATCTACCTAAAATTTATTCTTATGAAAGTCGTGTTCTCTTTTTCTACTTTTCACTCAGAATGTTTGTTAATCCTCTCCCCTTTCAATCTATGTAGTTCCTTTTTATCTCCCACAGGGCACCATGTCCCTGTCACGTATGTTGCTGTCAACAGGTAGCAAAGTTAAGTTGATAGGCAGTGTGTATTAATAAACTTTAAGTGGACTAATCACCTCAAGTGAAAACTGGATCTTTCACCTCCAGGGACACCTCATGAAGTAACAGAGTTCTAAAATATAAAGACTTTCTCAAATATGTTTAAATAGGAAAATAAAAGCATTTCACCTGTAATACAGCAAGAAAAAAAGTGTTGTCCCTTTAAGAAAAGAAAACTGAGGCTGGCTAAAGTTTGCTCTGCACAGCATGATGGATTATTATGTTGAGACACTTCCTGCTTCTGAGCCGGGAGGCTCCACTGTGAAAGGGGGTGCCTGTTTGTTGCATGTGAACACAGGGGAGATCTGTACTGCTATCTGCATACTGGATGTTATTACACTACCAACAATGTAATATGGATTCCAGTGTGTGGAGCAGATAGAGGGGGCTGAAAGTAGCAGCAACAGAGGTGACCCCTGTCATACCTATTTCCTCAGTGTGCTGTGGCTACTGCTTGTATGTAGTGGGAGATTAACAAAAAGTTATGTCCTCCTCTAGCAGGTGAACCCTGTACAGGTAGTTGTATCCTTTTTCATTAACTGGGCTGCATAATACATACGAATTTGTGTTTTTTTTACTGATTCACTGTCCATTAGGATGCAATGGTTATTAATTCACTTTGTAAATTCACTTATGAGTATTTATGAGAGAAGCATGTGAATTAATAAGTAAAGCCTTTGCCCCTTCAATACTGAGGGAAATCTTTTAATTTGCTAATGACATGTGTTTGCGAAAAGTCTTATAATTTTATCTACTGTAATTTTTTTTAAATGTTTTTGTTATTCCCCCACATAGGTTGTGATGGGGATAGTTCCTCTTTAAATTGAATTTATGTGAAAATGTCAGTTGTGAGAATATTTTAGGAAATTGTGGGAACATGAGCACAATAATGGAAGAAAGGAAGACTGCCAGTGTCAAATATACAGTGTGCTGATTTAGTTATGGGGAAGCACTGGGGCTGGGAGCAAAAAGACCCCTGAAGCAGCCGTAGCAGCTGATATGGGGCCTGGGCCAACAGCTCACTGTACCTCCAAATGCCTAGGACAACTTTCTCAGGAGTTCAGTCTTAGCTCACACTTCCGCCATGCAAACTCTGCTTTGGCCCAACTGTCAGCATTGCTGCGTCATATGGGCATTTTTGCCGTGTTAATAGATGACTGACGGCAGCCTTGGCTCTCACCGCACCCACTCTAACTAGGGCCCTGCCAGCTGAACCTCCGCATTAAACGTTGGGACGTTCTTGCTTCCACCACATATAAGTTACCATGTGCCATTTCCAATATCCATGTCTTCTTGTGTGTTATAGAGGCCCCATAGCAGCTGCTACCGCTGTTCCTGCTGTGGCTACACTGTCCTCATCTTTTCAGTTAGCCATTAAAAGGAATGAATTATTTGAGCCTGTGAATTTTTTTCTGTGACTATTGTAGCCCAATTGTCTTGCCTAAGATGTAGCACGTATCCAGTTTACTGTTGTGGATGTTAATTCCAGCTTCACCTCACCGGCTTGGGTGTAACAATGAAGCTGGTGTTCCTCTCCCATAGACTTTAATGGAAATTGGAGATTAATCGACATCGAGAATCGACAATAAGGGAGATGATTCAAGATAATCTGGAATCTACTCAATGCAGATCATTGGCCAAATCGCTCATCACTATCAAGGACATGAACGTAGCTGTCTAGGATGCAGGTCATCCCGCAATAAAGGTCAACCCCCCCTCCTATAACACTGGTGGCAGACAACACATAAAAAAATAGGGTGCTATTTCACCAAAGATTGAGAGGACTAATATAAGTAATAAATACAGAACAGCACCCCACAAGGAAGGGACACCCTGGACTCAGACTGTGGAGGATGGTAACGCAGAAATAAAATTGAGTGCTATGTCAGCTTGGCTTGAGAGGACAAATATGAGTTAGAAATGCAGACGTGCACCCCAAAAGACACTGACACCCTGAACTAAGGCTGTTGTGGATGCTGGCTACGCAGGAATAAGATTTGGGGCTATATCACAGTGGCTTGAAAGCACAAATATGAGTTAGAAATGCAGATGTGCAGCCCAGAAGAAAATGACACCCTGAACTGAGGCTGGTGTGGATGCTGGCTCCGCTGGATAAAAATTTGGGCTATATCACAGTGGCTTGAGAGGAAAAGTATCTCTGATTCAGGATCTGCCCCCCCCCCCGCCCCCGGAGCAGATGCTACCCTCCCCCCTTCACCACCCTCCCCTGCGGCTATGCTGTTTAGAGCACTGGAGCTGTTTCCAAATCTCTAACTAATACTAACTAGAATTCTGTAATCTTGCTGTACCCTAAGCTAACTAATCTATCTCAGATGCTTTTCAGTTGCAAAATCGCTGGGAAACAATCTCTAATATAATAGCTTTTAAAAAAGCTGAGCAGAGAGACCGTGAATAATCCGTTCTGTATGCTGTATAGAAGCTAATGGCGCCGAGCAGGAAGTGCAGTGACATAGATAAAACGAGGTCATGTGATTTCCGCAGCCAATGAGATCCCTACACACCCCTACACAGCCAACTGGTGATGTTCTTCACCCCCCACCCCCTGTGCTCTGCGCTGATTGGCTGGCCGCCAAAATTACAGGAAGCGGCAAAAATGGCGCGATACGAATCCACAATTTGCGATTATTGATCAGATTTTAAGAAAAATAATCTCTTCATCGTGGATCCCAGATTTTAGTGAAAATCTGCACAATTTCAACTTTTTTTCGATTTTATCGCTCACCACTAATCCTTGATTAGGTCTGTTCATATAACTGTTTACGTTTCCTCGGGACCTTAGCGGAGCACAGTGCCACTGGTTTTCTACCAACCAATTAGTCTTGTAGGCCATTGGATTTATTAGTGCTACAGCCTATGAGATGTCATAAGAGCATCCTGAACCAGGTGGTATAATGACATCACATCATAGTGACTTCACCTGCAGAAGACTGCCTGCCGCTTGTCATGAGATCAAGGAGAGGTGAATTTAATTTTTTTCCCATTATTGTGGGCAGTATAAATGGGGGTCCCTACCTACCTACTTGAGGACTACCTATATTAATACCTGGGGACTACCTACCTACCTATGTACCTAGGGCCTTATCTACTTACCCACCTGAAACTTTGCCTCTCTACCTACCTCAGGCCTTATTTGTTTACTTACATACCTGGGGTTGCACCTGCCTATATACCTACATGAGGCGTTGCCTGCCTATCTACTTACCTGGTTCCTCTCTACCTAGGACCTTGCCTTTCTACTTACCTATCCCTACCTTGCCCACTGACTGAGGCTCTGTCTACCTTATTACCTTCCTACCTACCTGGGGCCTTGCCTACCGACCTACCTTTGGCCTAGCATGCCTAACTACCTGAATAGGGCCTTGTCTTACTTGCTAGTTACTTGGTGCCCTGTCTACTTACCTGACAACATACCTGTGGCCTTTTCTATTTGGCTATTTGGCATCTTACTTAAAGAAGGCCATACCTACCTACCTGGATCTAATCTAATTAAAGGGTGGAAAAACTACTTTCTTACCTAATATAATTGGTCTGGATATCTAATTTGTTAGACTACTTAATTGGAGTCTACCTACCTAACCTACCTAAAAGGGGGGACAGTTGGGGGAGGGAAGGGACCATTGTACCCCCTGACCAACACTCTTCTTACTCACATCTCCTCGTTCCTGCTCCACTGTGGTCCTCTGCTCTGTGCCAGCACACATGCGTCACCACACCCTAGGACGCTCTGCCGACTCTGTGAAATTTGGAGGGCCAGTGCACTGCTGTACCACGTAACACTCCGACTGCCACCGCAAGCAAGTCAGGGGTAGCGACCTTGTAGTCTTCCGCCTCACTAGACCAACTGGTCATGATGCGGGCTCTGGTGAAGACCAGGAGGCTCCTTAGACTTTGCTCCCTGACACGGCTTATACCCCAGCTTGCGGTGGTCCAGCAGATCTATTTCATACCCATGACAAGCAATATCCTTGGACCTTCCCATCCTTATAGCATGAGGCTAGTATGAGGCTACAGTCAGTTTTAGCTTGTCTGGTTATGAAAACTGGAAGGGAAACCCCATGTAGTTTGCTTTTACATTTTTTAGCTATTTAAAGTCTAATAATGGACATTTTACCAAAATCAATAAATAATTGCTGATATTATTAGAATGAGAAAGTTCATGGATATGTGTCTCTTTCCATTATAAAAATACCAGCCCTCAGTCAACCAAGAAGAAGACCATCACATTACAGGTTCCATTTCTGATGGTATATCCCACTTCTCCACTGACATCTACCAAACCATTCTGACTATTCAGTATTCAGATCTTGCTGACATCTTTTCCGAGAAACAGGCCGAGACTCTACTGCCACATCCCCTTTATGACTGCTCTATAGACCTGCTGTCTGGCTCTACTCCTATCCGCGGCAGGATCTACCTGTTATCCATTCCAGAGACTCAGGCCATGTCCTCATACATTCCAGAGAATATCCGAAAGGGCTTCATCCATAAATACTCTTATCCCACCGGGGGGAGCTTCTTTGTGGAGAAGAAAGACAGCTCGCTATGCCCTTGTATCAACTATCACGGACATAACAAAATAAGCATAAAAAACGGTATCCGCTGCCGCTGATCTTGGAATTGTCTGACTGTCTACATGGGGCCAAGAGTTTCATGATGCTCGACTTGCAGTTAGCATTCAATTTGATCCACATCAAAGTGGGTGTTGAGTGGAAAACCACCTTCGACACGCATGACAGACACTTTGAATATCTAGTCCTGCCATTTGGGCTGTGCAATGCTCCAGCGGTTTTCCAGAATTTCGTTAATTAGATATTTAGAGATCTCCTGTATGTTTGCATCATAGTGTACTTAGATGACATCTTGGTTTTCTCCTCGGATTTTGAAACCCATAGGGCCCATGTGCGCCCAGTTTTGAGGTGCTTGTGAACGCACCAACTGAATGCCAAGCTTGAGAAGTATGTCTTTGAGCAATGAAGTCTGCCTTTTCTGGGATACATCGTTTCTGACAGAAGTCTTCAGATGGACCCAGCCAAGTTGTCTACTGTCCTTCAGTGGACTCGTTCTGTGGGGCTCCAGGCCATCCAACCCCTCATGGGCTTTGCTAATGACTACCGGCAGTTTATCTCTCATATCTCCACCGTTGTAGCGCCTATAGGAGGGGCGTAACTACCGGGGTAGCAGTCGGAGCAGCTGCCACAGGGCCCGGTACCTTGGGAGGCCCGATCCGCGGGGCAGCGGCCGACACGTCTGCTAGACAGGTAGTTCAGCTCCTGCACCCACCAGCAACAAACATAACAGTTCACTGCTGGTGGACGCGGAGCTGCGGGGCCTAACGCTTGCTACCTCTGAATGCCCGGGCCCTCTGGCCCGAGTGTTCAAGGGCAGGACCGCTCAGTGTTAGAAGAGAGAAGCGCCTCTGGTGCTCTGCTAAACTGACTGCTAGGTCTTAAGCGCCGACATGGGCAATTCTGACATGGGCTGCGCGATGACATCTGAACACACCGCCCGTGATGAACACACACACAGCCCTGGAGCTGAGCTGTGAGGGAGCATGGCACAGGTGAGTAAGTGATGTCTTATTTTTTTAAGATTAAGGAACCCTGCCTGCCTATATAGGGACCCTATAGCCTACCCTATGCCCTGCCTGCTTCTATAGGGGCCACTATAGACTGCCCAATGCCCTGCCTATATAAATGGCCCCTATAGCCTACCCTATACCCAGTCTGCCTATATAACTGGCCCCTATAGCATACCCTATGCCATGTCTGCCTATATAAATGGCCCCCTATAGCCTACCCTATGCCATGTCTGTCTACATATATGTCCCCTATAATCTACCCTTTGCCCTCCCTGCCTATATAAATGGATCCTATAGCCTACCCTATGCCATTCCTGCCTATATAAATGGCTCCTATAGCCTACCCTATGCCTTGCCTGCCTATATAAATGGCCCCTATAGCCTACCCTATGCCCTGCCTATATAAATATCCCCTATAGCCTACCTTATGCCCTGCCTGCCTAAATAAATGGCCCCTATAGACTACCCTATGCCCTTCCTATATAAACGCCCCCATAGCCTACCCTATGCCCTGCCTGCCTATATACACTCACCGGCCACTTTATTAGGTACACCTTTCCAACTGCTCGTTAACACTTAATTTCTAATCAGCCAATCACATGGCGGCAACTCAGTGCATTTAGGCATGTAGACATGGTCAAGACAATCTCCTGCAGTTCAAACCGAGCATCAGTATGGGGAAGAAAGGTGATTTGAGTGCCTTTGAACGTGGCATGGTTGTTGGTGCCAGAAGGGCTGGTCTGAGTATTTCAGAAACTGCTGATCTCCTGGGATTTTCACGCACAACCATCTCTAGGGTTTACAGAGAATGGTCCGAAAAAGAAAAAACATCCAGTGAGCGGCAGTCCTGTGGGCGGAAATGCCTTGTTGATGCTAGAGGTCAAAGGAGAATGGGCAGACTGGTTCGAGCTGATAGAAAGGCAACAGTGACTCAAATAGCCACCCGTTACAACCAAGGTAGGCAGAAGAGCATCTCTGAATGCACAGTATGGCGAACTTTGAGGCAGATGGGCTACAGCAGCAGAAGACCACACCGGGTGCCACTCCTTTCAGCTAAGAACAGGAAACTGAGGCTCCAATTTGCCCAAGCTCATCGAAATTGGACAGTAGAAGATTGGAAAAACGTTGCCTGGTCTGATGAGTCTCGATTTCTGCTGCGACATTCGGATGGTAGGGTCAGAATTTGGCGTCAACAACATGAAAGCATGGATCCATCCTGCCTTGTATCAACGGTTCAGGCTGGTGGTGGTGGTGTCATGGTGTGGGGAATATTTTCTTGGCACTCTTTGGGCCCCTTGGTACCAATTGAGCATCGTTGCAACACCTTGTTGAATCTATGCCACGAAGAATTGAGGCAGTTCTGAAGGCAAAAGGGGGTCCAACCCGTTACTAGCATGGTGTACCTAATAAAGTGGCCGGTGAGTGTATATGTCCCCAATAGCCTACCCTATTCCCTGCAGGCCTATATAAATGGCCCCTTTAGACTACCCTATGCCATGCCTGCCTATATAAATAGCCCCTATAGCCCACCCTATGCCCTGTCTGCCTATATGGGGCCCCTATAGCCTACCCTATGCCTTGCCTGTGTATATATATATATATATATATATATATATATATATATATATATATATATATATATATATATATTCATACATACATACATACACACACACACTCACACACATATGGCCCCTATAGCCTACCCTGTGCTCTGCCAGCCTATATATATGGCCACTATAAACTGGCATAAGCCTTGCCTGCCTATATATATGGCCCCTATAGCCTGCCCTAAGTCCTGCCTGCCTATATATATATATGCCCATATAGACTACTTAAGCTTTGTCTTCCTATATATATAGCTCCTATAGCCTACCCTAAGCCCTGCCTGCCTATATGGCTCCCTTGAGATACCCAAATCCTGCCTTTCTACCTATATGACTCCTATACCCTGCTTGCCTATCTATATGGGGCCCTATAGCTACCTAAACCCTGCCTGACTTCCTATATGGGCCCTATAACTACCTAAACCCTGCCTGCCTATATTTGGACCCTATAGCCAACCTAAACCTTGCCTATCTTGGTCCCCCTATAGCCTAGCTACCTGTGGCCCACCTACAGCCTAACTGTGGCCCACCTTCTGCCTAGTTAGCTACCTGGTGCTTACCTACAGCCTACCTACCTACCTTAGGGCTGCCTACCTAACTGGGTCCTAACTACTGTCTACCTAGGGCCAATCTACCTATCTGAGACCTGCCTAACTTCTGCCTACCTACCTGAGGCCTATTTACTGCCCTACCTGGGGCCTATGTACTGCCTACCTACCTATCTGGAGCCTACCAACCTTCCTACCTAGGGCCTACCAACCTATCTAATGAGGTCTACCTACCTATAACTCTGACAGGTACAGGCCATAGCTGTAACAAAATCTTCAGGGGGTGAATCCTCTCTTCCTCCCCTCTAGGAGACTAGGCCTCTCTGCTCTGGCCGATAATCCTCTGCTACCTCGGGAAGGGTATACAGAGGTGGGGGGGGGGGGGGCAGGGAGTGAGGTGCTGGAAAAGTGAGGATTTTAACACATTTGTGTCCAAATCTGCAGGGATGAGTGGTGTCCGGGAGAAGTCATTATGACGGTCTGGACCAGATGCAGAAAAAAAGGGAAAGTCAACGACTTGTCAGAGAAACGTCACCTGTGAGTCACAAGATGTAACTGCACTGTAATCACAATATGTCTGCAGAGTCTGTGTACACTTGTGTCTACCACTATATGGTGACTATTTTGGGGTAATATACAGTCTGCAGAGCCTGTGTACACTGATACCTACAACAATATGGTCACTATATGGTGGTACTATTGGTCTTTGTATACTGATCAGTAATAGTGTTGGAGTATTATTCAGTCACTATGTGGTGGTAATTTGTGATCATATTCTGGCGGAGCGGTATATTTTGTTCCTTATGTAGTAGTGTTATTGGTAATGTTGGTCTTGGTATAGTGGGATTTTTATGGTAGCAGTATGATGGTGATATGTATGGTGAGTAGGGATGAGCGATTGTGTCAACAATCGTTATCGAGTAGATATCAGATATTGGTAACTATCATGTCGATAGTCGATAACAGATTATCGCCGATGACCATTAAAGTCTATGGGAGAGGAACAACAGCATCATTCTTACATCCAAACAGGTGAAGAGAAGCTGGAATTAACATTCACAACAGGAAACTGGATGTGTTCTACATCTTAGGCAAGACAATTAGGTTATAAAAGTCACAGAAAAAAATTCATAGGCTAAAATAATTCATTATGTTCAATGGCTAACCGAAAACATGATGGCGGCATAGCCACAGTGGGTACAGTGGTAGCAGCTGCAAAGGGGCCCCTTTCACACAAAACAAGACACCGGTATTGGAAATGGCACATGGGAACTGGGAGACCCCTATCACTTTTTGCACCAGGGACCAACATCTCGTCACATATGTGGTGGCAACAAGAACGTCCCAACCGGGAACCCAGAGGTTCAGCTGGCAGGGCCCTATGGAGTCCAGTTGGTCAACGAGTCCTGTCTCAAATTCCTGCAATCTACTGTCATTTTGTGTGTGTGGAACAAAAATGCTCATTTTTGATTTGGAACGTGGATCAAGGAGGGTGGACACCCAGTAACCACTGGTCATATTGGTGGCAAATACGCATTGTTCATTAAGACCTTTACTATTGGTTTCTTTTACAGTGGCATGACCCCAAAACCAGCAAAGATGTCCTTGATGGACCCTCAGAATAAAAAGTGCTGGAAGAAACAAGTATTTGAACCACTATTTTAGTGAAATGGACATTGACTATCCCTGTCCTTTAATGCAGAATGACCCCAAAATCCTCACAGATGCCCTTATGGACCCTCAGAATAAAAAGTGCCGTAAGAAAGTATTATTTGAACCATCATTTTAGTTGAACTGGACATTGACTATCCCTGTCCTATACCACAGCATGACCCTCAAACCTGCATGACCCACAGATTAAAAAGTGCCGGAAAAAGTAGTCTTTGAACCACCATTTTAGTTGAACTGGACATTGACTATGCCTGTCCTGGACCGCAGCATGACCCTCAAACCTGCATGACCCACAGATTAAAAAGTGCCGGAAGAAAGTAGTCTTTGAACCACCATTTTAGTTGAACTGGACATAGACTATCCCTGTCCTGGACCACAGCATGACCCTCAAACCTGAATGACCCAAATTTTAAAATTTACCGGAAGAAAGTAGTCTTTGAACGACCATTTTAGTTGAACTGGACATTGACTGTCCTTGTCCTGGACCGCAGCATGACCCTCAAACCTGCATGACCCACAGATTAAAAAGTGCTGGAAGAAAGTAGTCTTTGAAGCAGTATTTTACTGAAATGGACATCGACTTTCCATATCCAGTGACGCGCATGACCCTAAAACCTGCACTGTTGCCCTTATGGACCATCAGCAGAAAATTTCGTAATAAGAAAAAAACTATATTAAAAAAAACCTAGTTTTCCAATACTGCTGCTGCTAGAGGTACTTGCCATTCTACTGGTGACATTGTTCCACCATGACATTAGAATGTGAAGCAAACGAAATAGATGTCGCCAGTAGGTCAACGAGGCCTGTCTGAAAATCCTGCATTCTACTGTCTTGTGGGTTGAAGGAAATTACTGATCAAGGCGGGTGAGGCTGTAAACGTGGATCACGGAGGTTCAACTGACAGGGCCAGACTTATAGTTGGTGCAGTGGGAGCCAGGGCTGGCGTCCGTCATCTATTAACACGCAGGTTCAACTAGCAGGGCCGGAGTTATAGTGGGTGCGGTGAGAGCCCGGGCATGACCTCTAAACTTGCATGACCCACAGATTAAAAAGTGCCAGAAGAAAGTAGTCTTTGAACCACCATTTTAGTTGAACTGGACAATGATACCTGTCTTGTACCACAGCAAGACCTCTAAACCTGTTTGACCAACAGATCACAAAGTGGCACTATGCTATTTTGTACAATGACTGTCACTGAGTATATTTTTCAGTAACTGACATTCGTTTACAGAATTTATTTAGTGAATTTTTATTTATAGTTTTACATTATTATCATTTTGCTTTTTTTCAAGTGTGATAACATACAACATACACCCCTCCCTGCAGTTTAAAAGGTATTTTTTACACATGTAGATGTGTTAATTCATTCGCACACCCCATAAATAATAAAAATGTCCTAATCATCCCCAAAACACTTCTTAGTTGAGAAGCCATTTGCCCTCCTGGCTTCTAAGAGTGATTCAACCAATGAATTCATTGGTTTCATTTTTCCTCCAAATCCATCTTCAGTGACAGACTCCCCTGGAGATCAAATGATGCGACCCCATAGTGACTCCAGCTCCAGAAAATGTTAAGCCTCAAATTGTGCAATTTGTGTCCAGCCCTGGAGCCCTTTTGACACGACTTAACCTCAAAGAAATCCCCTTTTTCAAAATCTTATTTTTTAGAGAAATTTTTATCTATCTTGATTGCCCCTAACGGTGAGATCCAATGCTGCCGTCAGTCATCTGTTAACACGGAGGTCCAGCTGCCAAGGCCAGACTTACAATGGGTGCGGTGAGAGCCCAGGCTAGCGTCCGCCATCTTTTAACACACAGGTTCAGCTAGCAGGGCCAGATTTACAGTGGGTGCGGTGAGAGCCCAGGCTAGCATCTGTCATCTATTAACACACAGGTTCAGCTGCCAGGGCCGGAGTTACAGTGGGTGCGGTGAGAGCCCAGGCTGGCGTCCGTCATCTATTAACACGGCAAAACTGTCCTTATGACACAACGAAAACAGTCGTGCTGAAGCAGAGTGCGGAAGCGGAAGTGTGAGCTAAGACCTCCAGCCTTCCTCAGTACACAGTCAAGACCTGGGTAGCGCTTGAGAAATTTTTGCCTCTACGAGAGCGCTTGCCCCTCCGTATGAGTGCGAACCAATTAAGCTTCACTTGGAAATGCTGGCGCTCCTGTTCCACCCAGGGGCCCTTTTTCTTGGCTTTTTTTTTCTCGTTTTACTCAATGTGCTGGAGGAAATTGTCTCTGTTTTTGGGGTGGCGAATGTGCTCCATACTCCAAGTCCTCTGAAAACCTACATCTGTTCAAGTCTTCCTGTACCTCCCTTGTACAATTCAGACGAATATTTGTATCAGCTATTTTTACATGCAATTTTTTTTAGCAGTTTAATTCTAGAAAACACATTTTTAAAATAGGATGGAATCCCACCACATCTTTGTTTCTCTTTTTTTGTATTAAATGGGCTGTCTCACTACAGGGATTGCTAGCTATGTTAAAGATCTTGTAAAAACAAGTCATTTTGCAATATGTGTCAAATAATAGTGTCCTACCTATTCCTGTTTTTGACAGCACCATACCCCATAAAATTCAAAACATGACCTTTCAGCCACTGTTGACAATTGTGAAGAACAAATGCCTGTTAAAAACGACATTTTTTACAATAGGACCTGTAGTATAACTGTATTTCACACCACCATGCCCCCAAAAATTCAAAACATGACCCTGCGGCTAATGTTGACAATTGTGAAGAACAAATGTCTGCTAGAAACCACATTTTTTACAATAAGACCTGTAGTATAGCTGTATTTCACAGCATCATGCCCCTAAAAATTCAAAACATGACCCTTCGGCCAATGTTGACAATTGTGAAGAACAAATGTCTGTTAAAAACCAAATTTTTTTACAATAGGACCTGTAGTATACAGTAGATGTATTTCACAGCACCATGCCCCCAAAAATTCAAAACATGACCCTACGGCCAATGTTGAAAATTGTGAAGAACAAATGTCTGTTAGAAAGCACATCTTTTTTTTTAATAAAAGCTACTGTAGTATAGCTGTATTTCACAGGAACATGACCCAAAAGATTAAAAAATGACTTCTCAGCCACTGTTAAAAATTTTGAGGTAGAAATGCCTCTTATAACCCACATTTCTGTTCCAAAGAACCTTGATTATAGCTGTATCTCATAGCACCATGACCCTAAAACCATTGACAGTGCTTACAATTTTCATGAATAAGTGAGTAAATGGAATATTTTTTTTTTAATGAAACCATCTACAATTGGTGTCTTTTACAGTCTCCTAACCAAAAAAGCAGCAAATTGACAGAATAAAAATTGCAGTAAGAAATAATCATTTTAATTTTTTTTTCAAGAGGACCATTTCTTTTGGAAAAGGAATGTGAAGTAGACTGGCAACTAATTGGTGACCTCAGCAATTGGAGCCACAACATCATCAGAGATCCACACCTGATTCATCTTGGTGAAAGTCAAACGATCCACATTATCGGTGGAAAGCCAGATGCGTTTGTCTGTAATGACTCCTCCAGCTGTGCTGAAGGTCTGCTCAAATATGACGCTGGCTGCTGGGCAGGACAACACCTCTATGGCGTGGCGAGTGAGCTCGGGCCATTCATCCATTTTGGATACCCAGAAGTCCGGAACATGTCCAAAAATATCGGTGTTGAGCCACAGATAGTCGTGGACCATGATCTTAAGCCGATCTCTGTGTGTCGTATGTGTGCCCTGCATTACAGACGTTGGTGAGGTGGTAAATACGGATTGCCAGAGGTCACTCATTAGGCTTCTGTCACAATGCTTGCCGCTGCTACTGCCACTATGGCTAATTGGCACTCTACTGCTTTCACGTTGCTGACGTTGTTCCACCGTGACATTTGAAGAACGTGAAGCAGACGCAACAGATGTCTCCAGTTGATCAATGAGCACGGTCTCCAATTCCTGCATTTTACTCTCAGTTTGGGTGGGTGAAAGGAAAGTGCTGAGTTTAGCTTTGTACCGGAAATCGAGGAGGGTGGCCAGGCAAGGGATGTGCTCCAGCATACCGATCTTAAGGGCGGCAAGGAGATTTCGCCCATTATCGCACACCACCTGCCTGGCACAAGATTCTTGTCACCCAGCCACCGCTAGGTCTCATTGCGCAGAGCCGCCCACAGCTCTTGACTGGTGTGTTGACGGTCTCCAAGATGTATCAATTTCAACACAGCCTGGTTTCTCTGGGCACGTGATGGTACCCGTGGACCTTGGGGGAAAGAACCCTGCACCATCCCTGCGGTTTTGAAGAGTGTGCACCGAGCCTGAGAGCCATGGTCATCACCAGAGACATCCACCCAGCTCACCCAGTGGGCTGTCACAGAGATATAGTGGCCTCGTCCGTGCTTAATAGTCCATGTATCGGTGGTCAGATGGACTTTGCCGGACACAGATGCAGACAACGTGCCTGAGATTTTAGATGACACGTGGCTGGCCAGGGCAGAGACGGCTTTTCTGGAAAAGAAATGCCTCCTCGGCATCTGGTATTGGGGGGAAGCAATGGCTATGACGTGGCGGAACCCATCTGTGTCCACCAGACAGAAAGACAACATTTCCAAGGCCAAAAGCCTGGCAGTGCCGACATTCAGGCTTTTAGCTTTGGGATGGTTTGGGTTAAAGTGTTTTTTCTGTTCCCACACCTTGTAAATGGAAGGCTGGCTGCTAGACTGGCCACTGTACAGCGTCAGGTGAAACTGGTGGAAGCAGAATGGGTAGGCTGTGTCGCTGGTGGTGCTGGTGGTACTCGGACGATGGTGCAGGCTGAAACGGAGGCTGATCCTTGTTCATGTTGCTGAGGGACATGGGCAGCAGAAGAACGCTTGTTCTTAAAAATGGCGTAGGGGGAGGAGGCGGAGACAGAGGGTGTGACAGTGGTTGGAAGCCCGGGACCAATGTGGCCTTTTTTCGCCAAGTGTTCCCTCCATTTCAATTCATGCATTCGCTGCATGTGACTAGACATGTTGGTGGTGGATAAACACTTAAGATTTTTCCCTCTACTGATGCGTTTATAGCAAATGCGGCATATAACATCGCTGGGTGAATTTGAGGCTTGATCGAAAAATGCCCAGGCTTCAGAGGTCCTGGATGGTGATAAGCGAGGAGAGGTGTTTCTGCTGATCATGGTTGGCGGAATAATCTCAGCAGACTTGTGCGACCGCCCTCTCCCTTTTTGAGGCGGGATCCGTACTGACAATACGCCATTGTCTTCCTCCTCGTCCAGTGAAAAAGCACTCACAAGCAAATTCTGCTGAAAAGACCACATTGGATCCGCAATGCCATCATCATCATCATCATCATCACAGGTGACTTCCTCGTCCTGACATTCTACATCCATTAGCTGCGTGCTACAAGCAACAGGCACTACAAGGCGTTGCCGACTGCTCGGGATTTGTGGCGACTGATCGGCTTCCTTCTCCTCTGATGGCATCAGCGATTAGGCGTCAGAGCAGACTAAATCATCCTCTTTGACCTCTTGATCTTTTGAAATGCCTTCTGACCCCAACCGCATTGTGTCATCAAAGAGGTCTTCAGAAAATGGATTATCCACAGTGGTGGGTACATGAGTTGACATTTTGGCTGCCTTACCTTCATGTTGGACGGATGCTGACAATGATGAAGATGATGATGACATTCATGGACGTGACTGGGAGGACGAGGAGGTAAGTCTGCTGGATGCAGGTTACATTAACCACTGAAGAACAGATTGGCGACGCTGTTCGTTACTGAGATTCACAGGGCACCGACCCAGCGATGACAGGCCTGACAGTCCTGCAACCGACGATGCGCTGGCTTGTGTGTTGTCACCAGCACTGGAAGGAGCTCCTTCTCTCGTACCTCTAGCTCCATGTCCAACACCCCTCTTTGCTCGCTTACCACCTGTAGTTTGCTCTATGTTCAGAAAGATAAAAATTTAAAAGGTATGGAAGAGTTTTTTCACAGTCTCTTATTGAGAAACTGTACTGCAAAGACGGCAAATCACAGGTATTCTTAAATCCCTCTAATTTCCAACAACCAACTAGGATTAGAAACAGAATTACAACTGCCCAGTAGCACTAGCAATTGATAGTTTGCAACAAACTATCGTAAAAGTGCACGATGAACGCCAAACTGAGCCGCACTGAGTGAAATAGAAGTATTGAACAGTTATATGGATTACATATGGCGGTTTTGCCACCACTGAAAACAAGCGGCAGTTACTATGAAATAATGTGTAAAACAATTTGCGTACAAGTACACGATTAGCGCCAAACTGAGACGCACTGAGTGAAATAGAAGCATTAAAATGTTATATGGATTACATATGGCGGTTTTGCCACCATTGACAACAGGCAGCAGTTACTAGGTAATAATGTATAAACCAATTTGCGTTTATACATTTAGTGTGATAGTGTAGGAATAAGACTGAACAGGAAATGCAGTCGTATACATAAAACGAGGTCATGTGATTTTTGCAGCCAATGAGATTAGAGATGGGCGAATCGCACTATAAGCACGGACGCCATGCTCGCTCCTCACACTGCTCTCCTTGTGCCCTGACACAAATCTCACACAAAGGAGATTGCTTTTAACAGTGATTTGGAGGGGGGGGGGTGTCACTGCTTTTATCAGAGACTGCTCCTCTTCTGTTATAATTTTTATGCTGTTTGTGGGTGATTGTAATTCAAGTCAAGAGTGGTGCTATTTATGCTGCATAAACATTTTAATTCCATCTGGTCATTTCTGGAGCGCATTGAATATCCAAGGGTTAATTAAGCCTGTATGTGGTTTTAGACTACTAAATTTTTCCTTGTAATTTGCGGAGCGCATTTTATATCCAAGGGTTAATTAAGCCTGTTTGTGCTTTTATATTCAGTAAAATACACAGTGTTTTTAAACGCTACATACGAGTAAATTTTTCCTGGTGATTTCTGGAGCGCAATTTATATCCAAGGATTAATTAAGCGTGTTTGTGCTTTTATATTCAGTAAAATACACGGTGTTTTTAAACGCCACATACGAGTAAATTTTTCCTGGTGATTTCTGGAGCGCAATTTATATCCAAGGGTTAATTAAGCGTGTTTGTGCTTTTATATTCAGTAAAATACACTGTGTTTTTAAACGCCACATACAAGTGAATTTTTAATGGTCATTTGTGGAGCGCAATTTATATCCAAGGGTTAATTAAGCGTGTTTGTGCTTTTGTATTAGGTAAAATACAGTGTTTTTCTATACCACAGATGAGTAAATTCTTTCTGGTTATTTCTGGATGGCATTTTATATCCAAGGGTTACCCAAGTCTGTTAGTGGGTTAATTTGGAGTCAAATACAGGGTGTGTATTTATCATATACAGATATCTTCATTAAACAGAGTCTGTAATTTTTTTGAACAACCAGTATGTCAGACAGAGAGGTTACAGGCTCTTCACATGCGAGTGGCAGAGGCACAAACATTCCTGGAGCAGGCACAGGTCACATCACAGTAAGTGGATGTTGCAGCGGGGTCACTCGGTGAGGCCAGAACTGCTGGTGTCATGTAGAGGCCATGTGTTGATCAACAACCCAAGGGTTCTTGATTGGTTGAGTAGGTCATCAAATTCATCCCAGAAGACATCTGACAACCCTAGCCAACAGTCAGCATGGCCCGGGAACAGGTCAGCGCCCCTCACCTGTCCTCAACCCGCCTCTGTCCCGTTCGGGTCCCTCAGCCAGAAACTAGTATGTGGTTTGGGCTCAGCGCCACTATACAGCGAGGACGAACAATTTGAGGACAGTCAGCAGCTAACTGGCAACGAAGAGGTGGGGCAGACATCCCCTGTTTCTTGCAGTGTTCATGTGGAGAGTGGCATGGGAGGTTTTTTGGCGAGCGGTCAGCCTCTGCATACCAAGATCGTTGAGGAGGACAGCAGTGATGATCAAACACTCATGAAGTATAAACGTGGTGGTTTGAATCCAGTTTCTGCGTTACACCAGTTTGTTCAAATGCAGCAAATGGAACTTGAACTGAAGAAGACCATAACTACAGGGAATGTTGTAGGTGCTTATTTTGCATTCTGTGCCATTGTTGATGGAATTCAGTACAAAACTGGAATGGAACAGAACAAAAAAGAAGCAAAAGCAAATGCTGCAAAACTGGCTTTGGATGAACTTCTTCAGAATGAAGAATTTGAATTGTATGTCCAACTTACATAACATAAAAACACAAGTCCTTCTGGAGGCCCTCCCCTGTTATTGGTGGAACAAATTACATCCACACAGATTTCAAGTGGTTTAAGAAAGCAAGTTGATAAACGTTCATTTGTTCAGGAGCAGATAACACAGGTAATAAAGGAAAAGTTTGCTGAACTTGTATCTAGGTGTCCAGATTTTGAAAGCTGTGGAAATTCTTCAGCTGCATTTGTAATGGAAAAGGCTCCTCACACAACCGCCTCCAAGACTATAAAATAAATAATAACAATAATAGTCTTTAGAGCCTATAGAGAAAGCGTTTCCTTCAGCATTGTCTGTCTATCCGTGTACCGTACCTCTTGCCTCCGTCCCTTGACCACGAACCATTGCCGCATATCCTGACCTTACCGTCTGTCCCCAACTCCGAGTTTGCCTTATTATTTTGTACCACGCTACACCTCGGCTGCCACTGCAAGCAAGTCACGTCAGGGGTAGCGACCTTTTAGACTCCCGCCACAGCAAGTCCATCCCGCTTTGCGGCGGGCTCTGGTGAAAACCGGGACCTACAAAGAGTCCGCTCCCTGGCGTGGCTATTGCCATCACTTGCGGTGGTCCAGTGGATCCACTACCGCTGTCTGTGACAACATGAAGCAGTGGAAGGACGTGATTCATCCTGTAGTCCTAGCGACTGACAAATAACGTGTCCGCATGAAAGGGCCTGAGCAAACGGCAGGTGTCACGCATGAGCTGCCACCGGCCGACATTAAAATGACACTCCTGTCCGCTTGGATCATCAATAAATCATTAATTTTCTTTCTCTGTTCATAGTCATTTCAACATATGGAGGCTGGAATTCCAACGAGCAGGTGATTTTACCACCAATGCTCCGCACTGACTGACTGTTACCTCCGCTGCCTCGGTGAGCTCCTGCACCACTACTGTCTGGGACCTGCAAAGTGGGTGGTCTAAATCGTGGTAGTTTGGCTCCCAATCTCGCACTGCTGCCACCCTGCTGACTCCCGGCCACACTACCTACTAGCGGGCTGCGACACTGCCTGACACGCAAGCTGCCGCTCTTTTCTCCCAATGATCATGAGGAAGCCCTTGCTTCCAGGGCCGGGTCGATGGGTAGTAGAAGGTAGGTGACTGCCTAGGGCGCCACTTCATCCCAGGCAGAAAAAAGGGCCCAAGGAGGCATGAAGTGGGCTGAATTTTCCATTTGGGGGACACTTTATGCCTTGTTTAACTAAGGCACCATAATACCTTGTACCAGCCTTACTTGCTTCACCCGGTTTTCAAGTGCGATTGGTTACATCATTTAGTGTTTGCCTGTCACCGCCGTCCTCCTCAACGGTGTCATTCTCATCACTACTTGCCCGCTTCTGGAAGAAGCAGCGGATGTCTTCCCCACCACTTTGCTGCCCACTGTCCTCAAATAATTGGTCCTCACTGTATAGGGGCACAGAGCAAACAGCACATAGTAGTTCTCTGGGTGTGCGAAGTGAACGGGACAGAGGTGGGTTGAGGACAGGTGAGGGCTCCTGGGCCATGCCAACTAAGGGTTGTGTTAAACAAACCCACTGACTCTTGGCTCAGGTTGTCAGATGTCATCTGGGAGAATGTGTATGACCAAGTGTGTGGTCAACACATGGCCGCTAGGTGACACCGGAAGCTGTGGCCTCCTAGGGTGACCCCTGCTGTGATGTCCCCTTACTGTGCTGCGACCTTTGGCGGCTCCAGGAACCTACTATTGTGTTCTTTGACGCTATTGTAGAATCTTAGCCCTCAGCTTGTTTTTTTCCAGCTGGCGCTGCCATGACTTTAGCACGCTGCATTCCCGCTTCAGTTTTTTGGTCAGTTTTGCCCCCATAAGTGCCCAGGGAATTGAAAAGTGAAGCGATTCTAAGAGTGGTGGCAGTCATGTGCGTGTCATTCTAAAACACAGCATTGTATGAAGACCAAACCAAGTTCCCTCTGCATATTTGAGCATGGCACAACATACTACAGCCCCAAACAGGCTCTCTGCAGCCAGGAAATAGCTGTTTTTTAACGCAATTCGTCGCGAATATATTCGGGTCGAAGCGAATTTTGACGGAAAATTCGGCGAACCCGGCGAATCGAATTTTTGAGAAATTTGACCATCTCTAGTAATCAGTCAAACTCTAAACTCTACAACTTGGGCAAGACCAAGGAGCTTTCTAAGGATGTCTGGGACAAGATAATAGACCTGCACAAAGCTGGAATGGGCTACAAAACCATAAGTAAGATGCTGAGTGAGAAGGAGACAACTGTTGATGCAATAGTAAGAGAATGGAAGAAATACAAAATGACTGTCAATTGACATTGATCTGGGGCACCATGCAAAATCTCAGCTCGTGGGGTATCCTTGATCACGAGGAAGGTGAGAAATTTGCCTAAAACTACACAGGGTAACTT
The DNA here is from genome assembly GCA_025379985.1 of Phyllomedusa bahiana. Classification (NCBI taxonomy): domain Eukaryota; kingdom Metazoa; phylum Chordata; class Amphibia; order Anura; family Hylidae; genus Phyllomedusa; species Phyllomedusa bahiana. The sequence goes on from JAODAL010013982.1 coordinate 82,513, forward strand.
GTTAATTATCTCAAGGCAGCTGGGGCCACAGTCACCAAGAAAATCATTGGTAACACATTACGCTGTAATGGTTTAAAATCCTCCAGTGTCTGCAAGGTCCTCCTGCTCAAGAAGGCACATGTGCAGGCCCGTCTGAAGTTTGCCAGTGAACACCTGGATGATTCCGTGAGTGATTGTGAGAAGGTGCTGTAATCAGATGAGACAAAAATTGAGGTATTTGGTAATAACTCAACTTGCCATGTTTGGTGTAAAAGAAATGCTGCTTATGACCCAAAGAACACCATCCCCACAACATGACATGTCACTTCTTGGATCGGATCCGAAAGACAGATCGGAGAGACGCGATGCAAACACACATCGGCGATCACTCGTGTGAACACTGATACATGTTTCACATTGCCGGCAGTGTTAAACTCACTGCTTATTGTTAGATGTGTGTCTGGATCTGTTCAGATGGACCCAGGTACGCATCACAGAAGCTTATGTTCACTCAGACCTAACACGTCGTGTTAACATACCCTTAGAGATCAATAAGTTGTGCAGAATGTACCGAAACATTGAACAGTTGGACATGTACATTCTAAAGTTAAGAGGTCTCATTTAGTTTGTTTAAAAAAAAAATGAAAGAAGTTTTATGATCAACCTGAAATGTCAAATATTTATATATTATATATATTATAAGCAGAGTAGAAAGCTGCAAATAATTTGGACTTGATGGTAAAAACAAAAAAATGAAAACTTTATCTATATTTTAGTAATAATATTTAAGTTGTTTACAGTATATAAGCTAGAACTGGCCCACATTAATCATTGTGTTTGCACTTTAGGTGCATTATACTGCAAATGAATGTCTAATCTGTTGAAGGACACATATATTAACCATTTGTACCAGAAAATAGAGCCAATTGCACCATCCAGATAAATTTCCCTCTAAAAAATGTTAATGGAAATATATAAATACGGTTTACGGTAATAAAATATAGGACTGTATACATTAATCATCAGTAACACGTAGGCTAAATATTTTGATTGATAAGAAATATACAGACTTAACAGTTTTCAGCCACACATCTTATAGACAAGTGCACAAAAGCTTTATCACTGTCTATATTTAGGAAAATGTCCCAGACATTATAATTATAAAGGCCAAACAGTACCAGGCATGCCTACCATATAATTATACCAGTTAGTCAAATACCTATGATATGTAATAAGGCCTGGCATTGTGCCACATAATAATACCAGCCATAATAGTGAGAGCTACAGTGCCAGTTCATATCAACAATCATCAAATACTTCTTTTGTTGTGTATTGTTGACTGCACAAAAAGAGAGATTTTACCTCACACAGTTTGTAGAGGAATGTGAGCGTATGCTTTTATACACTAATTTCTAGGCACATACAGAATGTACAGCATGTACTGCATATGCAGCTTTATGCTGCTGGGATATAAGTAAATAAATGAAAATACTAGCACTTTGTTGCAGTGCTCCCCAAGATTCTGGGTAATGAATTTTGATATTTTTTTCTTTGCTATATGTCTATCCATCTATAAATCTATCTATCTATCTATCTATCTATCTATCTATCCATCTATCTATCCATTTATCTATCTATCTTTCTAATAGTTGTAAGGTGTCAGGTGGCACTGGTTTAGATTGCACAGTCATCTGGCCAATCAAAGACCGACTCCATCATCAGTTTTAAAGTGATATACTCTTGCTAGGTTCCTTTATCCACGTGGTTCTATGTACTATATTTGACTCTTGACTGACCCAGCTTTTTTCCTCTTGTACTTTGTTCCACTGTCTGTTATTGAACACTGACTTGTCGAGCTACTCTCTAAACTGCTACTACTATGTTGCATATCCATCTCTGCTTCATCTTTTTGGACTGCGGTGCCTAGGGTCCACCAGTGGAATTTTATTCTGGGGGCCCACCAGTTGAGTTGATTCTCGTGTCCACCCTACAGCTACTGTACATGCCTCTAATACTCTGCCTATTGCTTTCTGCCTCTTTATCTATGCCTTTCTGCCTCTTCAAAAAATGTATATACAGTTTAAAAGAAACTCTAGGTCTGCCAGGCTCAGGGGCCCACCAGGGGTTTCCCCTGTTCCCCAGTGGGCCAGTACAAACTTGACCCCTAGTTTTTTTTTTTACTTCTGACCTTGATGTCTGTCTCCTAGCTGACACTCAGGATTGGAATGGTCCACCAGAGTACTAGAGAATCCTCTGATTAGCCCAAAGGTCTAAATAGAAGACAACTGCATGTAGAGCTGACTTTGGAGCCAATCACCGATATTAAACCCTGCCTGTGCAATGATAACTTTTGCGGACTTGCAAAAGTTATCATGTATGTATACATAGAGGGTAGGCCCTTTTTCTCTTGGTGATCCCAAGTTACTTCACACTGACACTGCTGCCACTGCAAATCTCAGAACATGGACATAACTAGAATTCTTAAGGCCATATAGCAAACTAAAAGGGAGCCTCACCAGTTAATAATAGGAAGCAAAAGCAAAATGACAAGTAGCAATAATTAAAATAAATAATAGGAATATTTATGCGAGAATCCACTTTGTAGACCAGAAAACCACCAACCACCATGTTGTTCTTTACAGAAAGTAGTATATTCTTGCACCTGAGTGGACCCCCTTGCACCTGAGTGGCCCGTAGTAGCTGCTATGCCTGCTATAGCTATAGTTACACTCATGCCTCTGAACTATTTGAGCTTACTTATACCTTTCCTGGTAATAGATTTTTATTTGCTGCTGCAAAAGCAATGTATGTCCAATCCTTGTAATTATTGGTGTGCTTCCATATTAGCTAATATTTAAAAAAAAAATTAGTGGTGGGATCAACTGATTTTATGACATTATGGGGAAGAGAAATGCTATGTGAAATTTGCTGTGTATAGTCTTATTTCTATGTGTATTCAGAACTCTCTCTCTAGCTATCCATATACAATATCTCCTTTGTGTAAAATAGTGCACCTAAAGGGGTATTCTCACCGCATTGATTTAAACAAGTAAGTCAAGGTAAATTAAGACTATTACCAAATACATTGCTGTTCTCATTTTGCTTCATGGCTTAAGCATTTCTTATCTCATGCTTGAGTACACAAACTTTCCTAGGTTACAGACTACTACTCTCTGCTTTAGCAGCAATGTCCTGGATGGCGTCACTTTCTGCTTTGTCTTATCAACAGCACAGGAGCTTGTTTATGTCTCTTACTGACAAACTTTAAGCCTTTAGAGCTCTGTAGCCTTGTGCCATGCTATTTATACCCCTCCACCACCAATGTCCCTTTAACAGGGTCAGCTAGGAATAGCAGAGATAATATGACAATCACTACTGTAGAACCACCCATAGCCTAACCAGAGAGTGGGAGCCTGAAGCTGGCTGTGAAGAGTAGGCTCTGTGAAACAGCCAGATGGGAAAACCAATCTAAGCATTTTGCTATCATTGTTACACAAGTTGGAAATCAAGTGCCTAGCTGAAGGTCTGCAGTTATCAAGATTCAGAGTGGGATACAAGTAGTTTGCATTGAAAATAAGAAAATTAATATGAAAAGATAACACACTGAAGCCAAAGGACTAGAATATAAAACATTTTATAGTTCTTGTTATACACCTATAAACAGAACACACTTTATTTGCACATATAATTAATGGCACATGGCATAAGGAATCGCTATTGCTATTTGCTATTTGTAATGTACATGACCTTTATAGTAATAAGCCTACAAAAAAAACGGGCAACCAATATTGAAACCATAAGGTAAATAACAAACAAATACCAACAGCAGCCTTATGGAAAAATCAATCTTTATTACACCAAATAATACTAAACAATAACAGTAAAACGATAAAAACCTAACAAAAAAATATACACAAACCACCCAACAGAAAAAGGCTTCTACTCTCCACCATCTATGAGTAAATAAGCTGAAGAAAATACATTTAGGCAAAGAAGTACAAGCATATAAGAACTAATGTGATATAAAACATACTTAGCCAACCAGCCACCCACGTGTGGAGAGGAGCCAAACCCCGACGCACGTTTCGCGCTTCCTTTTTTTTTTTTATGACCTTTATAGTGTCAATAAAAGGTGAATAAAAATCCAATATTTGGTTTGTATCCAATGCTCACAAAAACGGTTATTAGGATAACAATTAATGGTGAAGTTACAGCCAGTCAGAGGACCGTCTGTCCAAATAAAAAAGATAAAAACCTCTTCATTTGAATTCATCCTAAATCATATGGTATCTGCGTATTACTATAAATAAGACTTCAAATTCCCAGCAGTGAAAGCTCAGCTCTGTGGTGCACCAGCACTGAAAAGAGAGACTCATTATGGAACTAAAGTCAGAGAAAAAACTATGCCAGTCATAAAGATACATGAATTACTTGCTGAATATTGCTGTGGCTTACATCAACTTTGTTATAATTGTCTCTGAGAAATGTATTTATGGGTGAGTTCTGACTTTTGTGGTAGCTGCATGCAGAGAAAATCATGTCTGTGCCCAGCCGCCATTGGTCACGCAAGTTTAAAGATAATATCAGTGATATTTTCACGGTTAAATTGGTGTGGCCAGTGGTAGCTACATGGTTTTGTCAACGTACCCTTACCCGAACGTAGTACTCTATGATGTGTCCCTCTCTCAAAATACTAAGATAAATCTTCATAAGACAGAGTCTTATTAGTAGTGTTGCCACTGTTTCATAATGGTTCAACCAAACTGTAAAAAAAGTGGGTTCAGGGTGTCCTGTCTCTATCCCTAACAATAACCGTAAGTCTACCCACAGGTGTGGGTTAGGGTTTTTAGACCCCTTTAGGGTTATTTTACCTCTCCACAATGCTTTCAGTTCAACTGGCACTGTCATGCCAACGTCCATATCACTCCAACATCACTTCAGGCCTCTAACTGGGGTTCTTTCACTGAGTGGACTGAACTGAGTGGAGTTAACAAGCCGGTGTTAAAACAAGTGAAAACCTGTAAGTAAACAACTTTTATTTTTTAATCTTCACAGCTGTTGTAATGGGATAATGGGCAGCATGACTAGCAATTTTCTTCAGTAGTTCTGGGTGAATATCACTGTGACAGATGTGAGCGTTTTAATAAACTAAAAGCTCGCATTACAGATCTGGAGGAGCAAAATACAACACTGACTGTGAGTGACAATTATGAGTGTAGTTTGCTTCTCACTGAGCAATCAATTAATAGGCTAAATGTTAGAGTAATAGATCAGCAGGATGAGACATATAGTTGGGTTAATGAAAATAGGGGGAGTTCTAGGGGAACAAAAAAAAGGAAGCCCACTTCTCCTCCTGAGCTTCCTAGCAACATTGCCAAGTTATGTGATAATTCTAGGGCATCAGTCTCAGAAATGGCAACCCTAGTTGATACTGCTCTTTTTTGCAGCTAGGAGAACAGCCCAACTAGTAGTCGGTGGTGGGTAATGCAAGTAGGAAAAGGCAGTTATAATCTATAATCGGGAAAACAGAATAATTTGTCACCAAAACCGCCTCAAACAAATGATTTGCTGTCTGCCTCGTGCCAGATTTCAGCATGTGGTGGAACAGGTGGATAAATTACTAGGAAGGGCTGGCGATGACCCAGCTGTTGTGGTCAATCTTGGAACCAATGACAAAACACATGGTAGGTGGAGGATCATAAATGGTGTTGAGCGATTACATTGACTACCGTCATCGGGTCGATAGTCGATATCGGCAAATATCAAGACGATATCCGATAGTCAATAATAGATTATCGCCGATGACCATGAAAGTCTATGGGAGAGGAACAACACCTTCATTATTACCCCCAAACAGGGCTGGAGAAGCTGTAATTAACATCCACAACAGTCAAATGGATACGTGCTACATCTTGGGCAACACACTTAGGTTATAAAAGCCACAGAAAAAAGTCCCAGACCATTCACTATCCCTGTCTTGTACCACAGCATGACCCTTAAACCTGCATGACCCACAAATTAAAAAGTGCCAGAAGGCAGTATGATTTGAACCATCATTTTGCTTGAACTGGACATTGACTATGCCTGTCCTGGGCCACAGCATGAGCCCCAAACCTGTATGACCCCCAGATTCAAAAGTGCCTGAAAAAGGAGTCTTTGAACCACCATTTTAGTTGAACTGGACATTGACTATACCTGTTCTGTACCACAGTATGACCATTAAACCTGTCTGACCCACAGATTAAAAAGTGCTGGGAAAAGGAGTCCTTGAACCATCATTTTAGTTGAACTGGACATTGACTATACCTGTCCTGGGCCACAGTATGACCATTAAACCTGTCTGACCTCCAGATTAAAAAGTGCCTGAAAAATGGAGTCTTTGAACCAAAATTTTACTTGAACTGGACATTGACTATCCCTGTCCTGGACATCAGCATGACCCTTAAACTTATCTGACACACATATTAAAAAGTGCCTGAAAAAGGAGTCTTTGAACCACCATTTTAGTTAAACTGGATATTGACTATGCCTGTCCTGGACCGCAGTATGACCATTAAACCTGTCTGACCCACAGATTAAAAAAATGCCGGGAAAAGGAGTCTTTGAACCCCCATTTTTAGTTTAACTGGACATTGACTATACCTTTGTTCCCCGT